>JAVSBS010026797.1:12826-50466 GCA_033124195.1 Coracias cyanogaster | reverse complement strand
GCTGTCTCCAGTGCAGTTTGGCACTGCTGCTGTACATAATGCTAACTCTAAGGGTTATGATTCATGCGCATTGTGCCTGCCCTCTCCACAGTTTCTGCAGAAGGTGGTTGTGTTTCGTTCCTAATCAATACCTGTTGTGGGTCTGAACAAGACTTAGCAGGACTGTATTTCTGGCACTGAGGCAGCTTCTTGACTTGCACCTTCCTTATCCTATGCTTTGGATTGAAGATGCTTATTAAAAGAATGATCACAGAATCACAGAATGTTAGCGGTTGGAAGGGACCTCAAAAGATCATCAAGTCCAATCCCCCCCCCCTGCCAGAGCAGGATCACCTAGACTAGGTCACATAGGAATGCATCCAGGTGGGTCTTGAATGTCTCCAGAGAGGGAGACTCCACAACCTCTCTGGGCAGCCTGTTACAGTGCTCTGTCACCCTCACAGTGAAAAAGTTTTCCCTTATGTTTATGTGGAACCTCCTATGCTCCAGCTGGCTCCCATTACCCCTTTTCCTATCACTAGACATCACAGAGAAGAGCCTGGCTCCATCCTCCTGACACTCACCCTTTGCATACTTATAAACATTAATGAGGTCACCCCTCAGTTTTCTCCAAGCTAAAGAGACCCAACTTCCTCAGCCTTTCCTCATAAGGGAGATGTTCCACTAAATCATTACAATTATATTTGTTTTTATTGTTGAAGCACAGACCAAGAGGACCTGTATCATGAGAACACGCATTCATTTACTGCATGCATGAGAAAAAAAATCCCTGGGGTTTATTTCAGCTCCTAAGCCATAATGTCTAATATGATAGCCCACTTGCTTAAGGAAAGAAAGATTTTCCCTGCCCAGGCAGTGATTTTGTACTTTAGGTTCCTAGAGAGTGATGGCTTTCTAAATGACAAGCATTTGAGGTGAAACATTCCCCACGTCTTCCAGAAGTTAGTTTTATGTGCCTTTATGAGTATGCTATGTGACATTTGTCCTTTCTTTCAAGCTAATTGTAATTCCCAAGTCAGTTTATAGATCTGCTTCAGAGTTGACAAGAAATATTAGTATGGCATATTGCAACTGCATCTCAGTAATCTCAGGGCCTTCTTACTCTCTTTTTGAGACTATTAAAACTACACTGAGGTCTCCAGGCTCCCCCACCATCAAGACTGCCATTGTGCCCATGCCAAATTGACTTTGGAGTCAAATGAAATTTTTGAGTGCATGTCAGTGGATTCCCAAAGAGGCCTGCAAAGTGGTTCACGTGAGCTGTAAGCTGTACCTGAAAAAAAAGACAAGATACCGTACCACAGTGGGGAATTACTAGAGCACAGCAATGCTTCAGCTGTATGTCTGGCTCTCAGTATGGCTCCAAAATCAGAGCTGTGAAGGCAAGAGTGCAAACTCAGCAAGACCCGCTCTCCACCATATGGAGATTTCCCTGTGACAGCTGAATCTGGATATAACTGGTAAAAGCATCTTAAAGGCTGCTTTGTGCCTTTTGAGCAGTACAAAGCAGCTTTATCAGGAACAAGGATTTGGTCCAAAAGTTTTTTCCAGACATAAAACATCAGTTATTATACTAATCTGTAACTAGCAACTGCAAGGATTCTGTTGAATACCTGGCAAAGTGAAAGGCTGCCACAAATATAGCAGCTGTATTGATTTATCCAGATGTCCTGATTTTCTGGATGATACATCTATTTCTGAAAATATCCTTAGGATCTTTTCTCCATTGAGAATCTCAGAATCTCATCATATAAGAGGAAAAAGCTTTACCGAATATTGATAGAAAGACCAGATGAGTATACTTCCAATGTTGAGAATCGTTCGTTACTGTAGAAATTATAATTGGCTTGCCACAGTAATCAATAATAGCTGTTTCTTCAGGCTGACCTAACTACTTTTACTTTCACCCTTTCTACATGTAGTCATGGGAACACGAACCAACCTGTGAGAATCAGGCTTAGGAACAATTTGAAAATTTGAGGTGACTGGGAGGAGGTCATTGAGTCTCATCACTTTCCTGGCTTCCAGCTTAGCTGTGTGCCTTAGCTCCAGTGCCATCAGAGCATCAGAACAGATTTGTTTCCAGTTATTCCAGCTGAGAGGCTTTTTTCCCCCTCATTTATTGACACTGCTCTATCAAGTTCTAAGGGGAGATTTCAGAGTATTCTTGAAGGTTGTTTGAGCCTCTGGGTGTTCTTTTGTTACAGGTAAACTGTCTGCCAAAGATGCTTTTCCAAACCCTGAAAATACTCCGTCCTCACTCCACATGCAGCTTGACCCAGACAGACCTACCAGGCTTTAGTTACTGTGAGATAGAACCTCTGTGTTTGCTACGCAGCAATGCCAACAGATTCCTGGAGAGAATCCAGTCAGGAGCAATCATCATCTAAAGAATCATTACTCTAGAAGCATAGAGGAAAACAACACTTGTCAACACTATTCCCCTGGGAGCTATAGCTGATAGAGCTAACCCTGATTCCCTTTGTTAAATTGCACGGATCTTGCCCTGCATATATGACAGAGATGCTGTTGTGCTACTGAAGGAGGTAAAATCCCAGATCTAGTTCTTGCAGACACAGTTTTAGGAATGACTTCATGGCATTAACAATTCCCCGCCAGCCTTTGTCTTAACACAAGCGTTGGTTCCAAGCCATACATATACACCTATCTGAGAGTATAATGTCCTGTCTCTCCGGCTTTTGTCATAAAGTCTGTAGTACCTTGTTGGTCTGCCTTTTGTTACTTAACAGTTTTTTCCACTATTCTTAGCAGTTTTCTCCCCTTGTATAGTAAATGGTAACTCAGATTTACAGTTTCCCGGGTACCATTCATTCTGCCTCATGATAGTATGTGTAAAATGTTGTAACTCTAGAGAAAAAAACAATTATCCATCTGTTTGTCTGAAGATATCTCTTAGCTGAGTCTTCAGAGCTAGGAGAGGAAAGAAGATCAGTATATTCATTGACTGATATTTACAGTAATTTTGCTTTTGTCTATATTTTTTTTATCACAGGATTTGGGGAGGTTTCTGCCCTGTGTCTATGATGGAAGTGACAAAAAGTGCTCCAAGTGGTATCAAGATGAGAGTGGTTGTCTTGGGATGCAAACTGACTGTCTTAGCACCCCCCCACATATTGCATAGGTCAGACCCAAGAACAGGTATCTAGTTTAAATGTATCTTCTGGGGAGCATGATTATATTCAAATATTTTCCTTCCTGAGCTTCAGTATTGTCTGTATCAAATATATTCATTTTTCAAGCAAAATATAAAATCTAAATGCTCTCAGAACAATTTCAGCTTAGCCCCTAAGAATCCCCTTCTTCTCCCCTGTCACCAGTTATGATGAATGCTCTGCAAGCCACATTACACCCTAATCAGCATTTGCATAATCTTTACTATCTCGGTGATTACAGTATGAGGGGGTTATATATAAGCTAGACAGTAATTATAGAGAGATAGAAAGAACCCAGCTCCAGTGATTAGCATAAGGGAGTAATGACTCAGGAGCTCATAGACTGGGGAGAAAAGCTGAGAAGGAAAAGGATGAGTTGCCTATCCAGGGTAAGGCTTCCAATGAACCTGAGAGATGTAGGATGGCAGAACTGCTAGTGCATGGACCAGGAAGGAGGAGACCTACTGATGTGAGGAAGGCTGGTGCCAGTCAGCTGCCAGATAGTTGTAATGAGCTGTGAATCTTTCATGTACAGCATCTGGAAGAGAGCTGCCCTAGCAGGGTAACTACCTTGAGTTTCTTAATCATGCAGGACTACTCAGACTTCTGGTGCAGACCCACACCAAGGCCTGAGCAGCAAGAAGCAGCCAAACAGGCTTGTTGGACATTGGGTCTTCAGCTACTGGATATAGTCTTCAACTATTCCACTGTAGAGGCTGCTGTTTTTATTTTGGGGGGATAATAGACAAGTTATTTTGGCACCAACCCACACAAGAGTCATGCCCATTGGAGAAGAAGCCCCTCCTGCTTTTCCAGATACTGAAAGACCTGTTGTGGAAGCAGTGAAATAGTAGCTCAGACCCTGCAAAGGTCTGGGTGTGTCTGACAGAACTAGCTTGAAGATCTTCCACAAGAAATGAGTGAGCCACTGCTGTCAGCGGTGGTCATCTGCTGTAGCCGTGGGATGATGTATCAGTCACTGGCACCTCCATGGAGAAAAATGGACAAAAGGTGGTAACACTTTGCTGTAGCTGCCGTCATGACAACAAAGGAGCTCCCTTGAAACTCAAGAGAGATGCTTAGACTACAACTCTGTAAAGAACTCTTGGAGGAGCAGAAGATGTATGGAGAGATCATCTGGCCAGATTACAGGACACACCCAGTGATCTGCTGCCACTGTGGAAAACAAGGACCCTTTGCAAAGCAAAAAGAGATGTGCATGTATTTGTTAATAAAAACAGGTAATAACAGAACAGAACCTGTTGTCAAACTGCAGGCAGGCCCAGGCACTCTTGTAATCTTAGCAGATGTAGCCAAAGCAGCCACAGAATATTCTGAGTGCAACCCTCTCACTTTAATAATAGCAGACCAATGTCAGCACTGGTTTTGGAGACAAGGCATTGCCATGTCCAGCTTCAAATGGAATAGCTGAATTCTCAGGATCCCTATGGAGACAGGACAAAGGAACGTCATCATTCTCTAGGTCACACCACAAGCAGTTTCCAGGTTCTTCACTTTTTCACACTTTCTAGGTTATATCCCAGAGAGATAAGAGCCCATATCTGATCCTGTACCACTTTCCTGAGTTCAGCCTTCAGTGTCTGCTCTAGCCATTGAGAAAAGTGTTTCCATGTCCTGAATTAAATGTTCCTCTGTTGCAGACAGATGTGAGTTAAAATACACAAAATCTACTGTCATCTTTGTACTGAACTAAAAGCTGCAAAAACCAAAATTCTTCTTTGGCCTTATCTTATCTGCTAATTTGTCTTTGTGCAATTGCTGCAGAATTAAATAAACATAATCCAGAGCAGAAGGAGGCCTCAGACCTTTCCTGGGCTATTTGAGATAATACATAGTCGTAAAACCAAAACCCAGTATCCCTCCTCCTCCGGTTTCCCTGAGGTATCAGGAAACATTCTGATCTTATATCCAAAGTGGAAAGCTGTGGTATTTGCACTAACTTTCCTGGAGTTATTCCCAATCCATACTGTGGTAACAGATTGTCAACTCAGCTGGGATGAGAATTTTTTCTTTAGTTGGGCCTCCAATTTCGGTGGTTGTGGAGAGAAGGTGGCAATCTGCATCTTGCCCTGGAGAAGGAAAAGTTCTTTCTAACAGTATTGCTGTTAAAGTATAGCTTTGCATATTTTATATACTTCAGGAAGTTCTTTGTATGTAAGAAGAGCATATCTAAAAGTCAGACACCTTTGAGGAGCTGCAAATTGCCAATTCTCACAATTTTTACCATAAGTTTTGTGATATTTGAGGGTTTTTCCTTAGAGTACCAGGTCTTGGAGTGATGTGATTATGTAAGAAACTCTCATTTTTCTTTCATTTGAACAAAAAGGCAGTAATTTTCTTGCTCTCATGGTCATAGATAGAAAGCTTAAAAATATAACCTGAGCACAACGCAAAAGCTCAGGAATCGGAAGGCAAAACAAAATGAGTTGAACATATATTCCCTCCTAAACACTATAATTAGAAGTCCAAGTCATAATATTTTTTGTTAAAGATCTGACTCATGATTTTTAAATGATTCAATTTGGCAATAGCATAAAGATTCACTATGCCCTTGGACAAAATTCTTTGTCACGCTAAAAGCTAAGTTGAGCCAAGAGTAAGTTCACTATAAACAATTACACGTATTATCTATTCTTAGCTTTTTAAAAACAGAATCTACTCTTTAGAAAAACTCTTTAATACAATGAAGAATAAAGCTTTCATCCAGCCAAGCCCCAGTGTGTGACAAATATAAAAGGCACAACAGAAGCTACTAAAATTTTAAATAGGTGAGATTTATTTCTTTAAAGTATAACTTTTCCCATACCCACTGGACCACAGTCTGTTCTGGGTTACACTAGGGTAAACCCAGAGTAAATCCAGTGAAATAATCTGACTTTATTGGTCACAACGAATATATTTTTCAGTGAATTTATATCTGTTCTGCTAAGTATATTTGTCATTCCTGTTCTAGTTTCAGCATTTGTATCAAAATCTAGTAAGAACAATGTGATGAGGGAATTGGGGAAGCACTAGAATTAAGCCTGTGTGCAGCTTCAGTTTGACTGATATCCCTTCTGCCCTGCTTCTGAATATTAATTCTGAAGCCTTTAATCATGCCATCACAATTTTTCCACAGGATGCACTACCTTTCTGAGTAATGGATCACTCCAGGGTAGGTTTAGATGTGAAGCATGCAGCCATAGAGACACTTGCCTTTCAGATCTCTATTTCATTTTAACCTTAAAGGCATACTTGGAGCTACACAAACCAAGTCTTATAGAAAGTAATTGAAAATGGGGTACTTATGCACTCAGCTGGTAAGGAAGCCAAGGCTGCAAAAAGAGTTAACCACGCTGTGCTTCAAACACCTTGAATGAGAAGGGAAAAGCATGTGGCCTGCAAAAGAAAAACAACCTAGGAGTCATACTTGCAGTCTTCTGATCTATAATCGGAGGGTGTTATCCACTGTGCTACTATCATTCTGTTGGCAAGGTCTTTGTTTGAACAGATGCACCCTGTAATCAAAGTTGAATGACAGCTAATGAAATTGATTTCTAAAGCCCCACCTAATTTTTCCCCAAAATAACAGAGCAAAATGAACCCCTTGCCAGGCTGATATGAAGATGAATTGAATGTTTGTGAAGCCCTCAAGAACAGCAGTGATGAGCACTAGAGAATATTTTAGGACTTGAGATACCGTATCACTGACAAAAATTAAGAGTAGGGGTCTTACATGGTAACTTAAGTCCTCTAAAGCCAGGAGCACCTATCCCTCAAACTCTCTTTTGAAATCCTGTTTACTGATAAAAGAATCATCCAGATGGGATTCAAAGGGCAGAAAAGAAGGATGTACCGGAAAGAAACAAATGTATGGCATCCTTACTTGGGAGGAAACAGATGGCTTTTAAAACAAGTCTGAATAACACACAATAAAATATGTAGAGGACTACACATTAAATACTGCAGATAAAACAAAATGAGTAAAGAATCCTCTGTCCATCTTGTGTACTGAAGAAAATCAAGTCCTTTTGAAAGAATACTATCCCACTAAGGACTACATCGTCATGCAGTCTTTATTCTGTGCTTTTTCTGGTTCATCCTTATTGCTTATACAATTCCTGTTTCCCTTACTTTCCCTCTCATCTCTAGGCCTGTGCCCCACACCAGAGTACCATTGTGAAACCTTTGCCAAAAAAACCCCAAAGACAGGTTATTGAAGACTGCCATGCTGCAATCTGAGCTCTTGCTGGTGCTTGAACACTACAATGGCCATATAGCACAAAGTGCCATAAAAATACCATAAAAATACATGCAGACGTAAGGATCAGTACATTTGTCTGTAATTCACGTTTATAGTTTCAGTAGTCCATCACGCAGTGCACTTTGCAGAATGTGCACATTTTACAATAGTTTTAGGAGGGCCCAGAAAGCCTGAAAGCTGTCTAGAACTGCAGAGTCCAAGAATCAAGAATGTTACCTTGTGCTCCAACATGCTTTAGAGATCAAAGGAAGGGGGCTAAATAGGCTGGACACCCTCTTTCCTGCAAGGCTAGACTTGATTTTACAACCCAAATGGAATGGGAGGAGTAGTCTGGTGAGGATATTTATTGAATGTGAAGTAAATCCAGAGACTCAGTCTATCCTACACCCTTAAAAAATTAGGCAAAGTATCACAAAATCCCTAAATTTCTCATGGCATAGTCAAAGGCCTTTCCTCATTGAAGAAACTCAAGGAAAACAGGTTCAGAATCTAAAATTTGCCTGATTTCTGAAAAGAGAAAAAAGACCCCACAGATTATTTTACCATAAAGCAGCAGGAAGAGGACACTTGCAAGTGAAAGGGTCAGAGTAAATAAAACATATCCTGAAGCCTTCAAAGTGATAGCAATTACACAGATAATATACCAGTGTCAAATTTTTATGTCCTTGGTGTATTCCAGTAATAACTGGAATAAGGCTGATTTTTATCTCTAAGCTTATTAAGTCTCTCTTCCTACTGTTTAGAGAAACCCTGCTGTCTGGAATAGAGTTTTGAGGGGACAAAGACAGAACAAGATTAGGCATGACTAGCTAAATTTTTAGGGATGGCCTGGGATGCTGAGATTCAGAGATAGGTGCAATAATATCTTGAACAGAGTTATTCTCCCCCTTTCTCATTCCTCAAGAATCTCTAATTATTTCATGCAGCAGAGAAAAGCTTCAAAAGGTCTGCAGGGTCTTCTCTTCCAGCATAGTTCCAGCTATGCCTGGATGCTCTGCTGATAGACAGGAGGTGAATGGATCTCTTTGTCAAGTGCTCTAACCCCTGCCGCTTGTGTCATCTCCAGCAGCTGACACAGAAACAACAAAAACAACAACAAACGGACTAACACAATAAGGCAAAGTTTCAGGCATCTAGCTCCAGTTTGCATTCTGAAAGGAGAAAGGCACTGCCTGGTGGTGTGCAGTATGATGTCTATGTCATGGGAAGGGATGGATTTAAAGCTTTGGTCAGATGGCCTCTTGCAAATAACTGTGGCAGTGTAAGGAACTAGCTCCTTGTCCTTCAGCTACAACTCCTGGGCTAAAAGCCGTTGCTTTCCCTTAGCAGGGCTGGCAGGGTTGCTTGTGGCATAACTCATCTGCTTCAGTGCAAGAACCTACTGGTCAGATGTTGTGCTAGAGCGGGTGAGGAGCACTCAGGTGAACCATTCTGTGGTAACCTCAGGCAGAGATGTGACAAACTTAAACAACTGAAAGAATGATCATGTCTTAAATTCCTGCAGCCTTTTCTAAAGTAGTAGTCTACAGTCAAGGATGTCTCCTCTTCTCAGTGCCTCCTTTGGACTATTTTCAATAACTGGTATTTCAACATAGTGGCTTTTGTGGATCTCCTTCTGATGTTACCCTACCATCTCCATGCACTGGGGAGCCAAGGAGTCTACCAGAGATCTGCATATCCTGCTGTGGCTGGGGCGTACCCATGTTCTGGTTACCCCATTGGTAGAGCAATCCTCCCTTCACAGCGAACGAATGCGCTAACAATTCAAAGGCGCTACTAGACGACAGGAAGGAGGCCATGAGGAATTTTTTCCCATATGAATCTTACCATAATGTTAGTCAACCGTAGCCAAGAGTCACCTGATTCAAAAGAGAATATCCTTTAGCTAAAACATTGTTGGCACTGTTATGCAATGGTCTAAATAATAACTTTAAATGTACCTTTAGCAAAATAAAACCAATAGCAGCAGAAAGACATGAAGATGCCAGCTGATGCCTGCCCAGTCTTCAGGATCCTCAGACACTCACAAAGCCAGCAGGCTGCCTTTTGAACCTGGAATGTTTTCACTATTGACTGACTTTGGTTTTGCCCTGTCTCCTGCCTCCCTCTCTCGTCATCACTATGGTGACTACTGTATCACAGCCTGTCTCCTAGCCTTTGAAACTGTCTCTCTCTCCCTTATTCATCCTTTCTCCTTTAGTGTCCTTTTTCCTTCCGACCCAATCCTGCCCTTTAAATGATAGGATCAGCTCTGGACTGTGGCTGAAGTCATCCCAGCTGTCCAGCCTGTCCCTGCTGCGTGTTTGTCTCATTGCTCATCAATCATCTCCTGAACTACCTCGGTTTGCCAAGCAACATTTTAAGGCAAACCGAAATAAGCAACAGTTCACCTTGAAACACACACTCCCAACTGTGGCAGCCAAAGAGCTGACTGACAAGCAGCTGTACAACAAAAGGGAGGGGAACAAATGTCCTAAGGTAAACTTTCCCTTCTTTAAAAACAGTCTCCTCAATAAATACAGGTAATGAATGCTCATCCATCTTCCTCTTATTGATTTAATCTTATGTCAAACCTAACTTTTCACATATTCTGGAAAAGATCCTGGTTTGCTCCATGTGTCACCTAGCATCACCTAGCAGAGCGACTGACAGGAGCAGAGTTCAGGGATGATAACGAGCTGTGTTGTTTCTGATGCAAGACACAGCCCCAGAGGCTCAGAGCTGCTAACTCAACTTCAACTTGGCAAATGAAGTCCAAGGCTCCAGACAGAGTATCTCAGCCCTGCATATCCTCCTTAATGTATTGAAAAGGAGAGAAAATATCAAAAGCATCAGATATGCAAAAGATCAAGTAAGGCTGTTACTTTTAACACTCCTTATTCCCTTTCCCATTAGCTTTTACCAAATTTTCTCCAGGAATAAGGCTTATGAGATCAGCTGGGCAATGCACATCTCTTCCTCCCCCCATCTTCTTTCCCCCATTAGCCAATCTCAGTAGAATTTAGTTCAGGAAAGTAAAGTTCCTCAGAGTTAATTAAATCCTTATGGGATTTATAAAACCCAGTGGCTAGGAAGCATAGAGTGTTGTTTAGATGTCCCCAAGTTGACTTCAGATTATTCTACTCCTGTCACCTAACTTCTAGAATATCACTTGGCTTTAAAACACTCAGGGTAGGCGGAATGTTGTAAGGGAAAAGAAAAAGGAAGCATAGTGCTTTGGTGAGTACGCAGTGCCTCAACTCACGCTCATGCAACAGGCACTGTGGTGCCATTGTGGTAAAGGCCACACACAGGAGCCCTCCTGACTGCACTTGGATAGCATGCCAAGGGCAGGCAGGAAAGGGAGGAGGACAGGCTAATGCAACACCCAAAAAAGTGTGAAAACACCAGGAAACCTCATGCAGCTGTGTAACTGCAGCCGCACCGCTGGGACTGACAAGCTTCTCCTGAGCAGCACAGCTTATGGTCCAGACAGGGACTAACCAAATCCTAGTCTAAAGGTCTGAAATCTGACTTAACGTGAGCCATAAAAGGATATTGGACATTAGGGATATGTCATCCCGGAAATGTCTAAATATAGCTTTACATGAAATGAACATGGGGCACTGACAATGACTGCCACAAACGTGCGACCTTAGGATAGGGATGAAAAATTAACTAATTAAAAATGTATAACAGGAGATGGCAGCCACCAAGGAGTGCACTGCACAGTGCAAAGGGCTGATCGTGTACCAGGGAGGAGTAGCTGTAGCTCAGTTTTTCTGCCTTTAGTTGCTGTGCTGCATGGGCCCTGGTACTGGTGTTACAGCTACTGTCTCACCCCCCTAGGGAGAGCTGGGATGAGCCCTGAGCTGTCTAGAGCTGTGTGAAAGAGCTGTGGTCCCCGCAGTGCAATGGCAGACAGCAGGTAAAAGAGACTCCCTAGCTGGATTATGGCCAGTGGGTAAATCCTCAATAGCAGAGGAGAACTGTTGATGGGTCTCGTCTCTGGACCACTGCTAGATCTGGAGGGTCTGTTGTGGTTAACAGGAATGAGAGAGACCTTAGGAGATCACCAATTGTGGGGGACCGGGGTGAGGTATCACCTTGCTTCCCCTGGTACTCCCTGTGTGCTGGAGCTGTTATTGCTTGACCACAGCCCTCCGGTTATTTACAGTTACAATGGTAGCTCGCATGGCCCTGCAACCCTGCAGGGAGAGGAACAGTCACGTTGGGAGAAGGGATGGGTTAAAAGGGAGGAGGAAATTACAAGACAATCTCGAGAGAAACCTGGAGCAGCAGAAAAACACATCTGTAATGCGCAGGGAAGATGGAAAGGAGGAAGAAAGCCAGCCAGCTCAAGGCAGCAGAGCAGCTGTGGGGAGGCGAGGGAGGCAGAGTGGCTGAAGAACATTGAAGTCGCAGAGCACAATGTCATTTATGCTTTATGCAGAGATAACAGTAGATTCGAGTATAATTAACTTAAAAGTCAATACTGCCCTTTACACGATAGGAACATAGATCTGCAAAGAAACAGGCTTCATTATTTTTCCTGCTTACGGAATGACTGACTATCAGGGAAAGCCACCCTTTGGCTGGCTCTTGTAAGGTACTGGAGGTGACAACAACTGTCCATTTTGGCAAAAAGAGAAAATGTTATTTTAAATGGGCCTGAGCAGATGTTGTTTTCTTCCTCCAGAGGAAAAAAAGACAAGAGCACACAAATGGAGAGTGAGAGGGAAGAGCTGCAGAGACAGAAAACACAGTGGCTGTTGTGGTGCTGATTCTTCCTCTGCATCTCATTGTGAAAGAAAGGGCACAGCGCGCACGCTCTCATCATTTCCTCTGAGATGATTTGTACCAGCATTCAACTGTTCAGGGCACTGCTCAGCCTTTCTGATCACCCTCGCAGTACTCTAACAAAAATGCAATCTTGGCTGCCTAATCCAGACTTTGAAATAGGGGCACAAGCAGACAGAGGAGAGAAGAGAAAACAGGGAGAAAGAAAATAAAAAGTAGAAGCCCAACCAGGTGGAAATGAAAATTTCAGCCAGATCCTTTCCTTCAATTTCCCTGACTAAATAATTTTTCTGATAGCAAGTAAAAAGTACCCATCTTAGTAACTTAGTGGTTTCTGATGAAAAGCCTGGGCAAGGCAGCCTTGATAGTTAACAACTTCCCCAGAAACCTGTC
Organism: Coracias cyanogaster; assembly: GCA_033124195.1. Lineage (NCBI taxonomy): Eukaryota > Metazoa > Chordata > Aves > Coraciiformes > Coraciidae > Coracias > Coracias cyanogaster. The sequence continues at coordinate 37,857 of JAVSBS010026797.1, read as the reverse complement.
CTGCTCACCTAGCACCCACTGCAGACCCCAGATGGGCAGAAACCTCACTTTAGTTTGCCAGGTGAATTTAACAGAACCCTGAGCTTGTGACAATAGGCCTTTTGCTCCAATCAACTCTATGTCTTTTCAATACTTTCATTACTTTTATTTTTTAAAAAATCTTATGTGAGGGACTGTTTTCAACCCTGTGTAACCCCATGTACCTTAAACGTGTTGATTTCCACATTTCCTCCCTGTTTCGTTAAGCCAAAATCAGTCCTGCTTTAATTTAATGTAGTGGACTGTCCCAACTGCCACGGTTTGGGAGCTCCTGCCCATTCTCAGCTCCCGTCCCTGCTGTAGGGATGCCAGGGAGGGTGGGCACAGCACTTCTGGGAAGGGGATTCAGCCATCACACTCTAATCCACTGCCACATGCAAGCTCCCAGAGAGTGGTCACCTCTTGTAGGACAAGCTCTCCTTGTGCCCTGCTGGGCTGTGGCAGGGCCCCCATGGCCAGTGCTGGGAGGTGAGCAAGTGCTGCATGTATCCTGCTTCCATGCTTTCACAGAGGCTTGGGCAGGGAGCCCTCAGAGTTAGTGCTCTGACTGGCACCACAGCCATCCCCAGCCACTGCTCTCCCTCAGAAGTGGAGACATGAGCACCACACTTGGTGCCTGAGCAAACATTTACCCCTGGAACACCAGGGAAGGGATTGCAGAGCCTCAGAGAGGAAAGCAGGCTGCTACTGCCCACTGCTGTGGGCAGAAAGTGGGCAGGCAGAGCCTCCCTCTGCCAGCATGGCAGCAGCCACCCCTCTGCAGCACAGCGGTCCAGGCATTAATGCAGGAGAGAAACCAGCCCTGTGTCTCCCAGCCCCTGGAGAGCCACAAGGCTGCTCACAAGGCTGTTGTGACTGTGCTGGAGCAGAGCCGTGGCCCAGAACAAGGCAGGACAGGAGAGATGTTGCAGGGCAAGGGGTCCCCTCAGCTTGATTTGCAAGAGAGCTCAGCTGCTGCTATGTTGGAGGTGTGTTGGATCTTGTCATCTGCCATCCCTGTGGGGAGATGTGGGAAAGGGTCTTAGCATCACGCTTTTGGCTTTAGGGCTGGAGCCCTAAAAAAATAACCCCTTCAGGTATCCAGTGAATTTTCATTTTGAAAGACAAGGTGATTGATTGGGTTAGGTTTTAGCTACAGAGGGAATTTTTCACTCGTGTACAGATCTGCTGCTCCTTGCTGCCCATGTGCTCTCCTGTGCAGTGAGTGTAGCAGCACCCAAGAAAGCTCCTGCCACCCATGCCTAGTGCGTACATTTGTGGCATTTTGTTCACTCTGTCGCAGTGTGACAAGCTGAAGGTCCCAGCTGCTAATTCCTCATTCCCTGCGTTTGAATGGGGCCTGTTCCACCTGAGCCATGCCAACAGAAATACTTACTGTAAAAGTACAAATGCGAGGAAAAATAAGTTGTTAAAATATTGACCCTGAAGTACAGAGTGAAGTAAAGAGTCTCCTGAGAAAGCCTCTTCTGCTGCATTTTATTAAACAAAAATAACTTGGAGATGCTGGAGACTCAACTATTTGCCCAGACCCCAGTGAAGAGATTTTATTTGTATTCTTTTCTTGCTGCTGCTCCCTTTACTTCCCTGTGAAGGAAGGGTGATAAAAACTCCTCCCCAGGTTGGCAGGAGGGTTTTGTTCAGACCTGGGCCCAGAGTCCAGGGGAGGGAGCTGACAGATGAGGGTGCTGCTGTGAGGGTGCTGCTGGGGCAGGTAGGGGAGAAGGAACAGGAGCAAAGCAAGCCAGACAGGCTTTCCACATTGTGCAGTGACCCACCTGCGTGAAGTAACCTGAAAGACTGACATCTTAAACTCCAGAACATTTTATACGTCTTAACATTATGCCAACAAAACTGAGACAGAGCTAAACAGATATTTGACCCCACTCCCTGTAAACATTCCTAAGATGAATAGATTTTGGTTTTGCTTTTTCTTTGGCACTATCATTTTTTTTAATAACCCAGGTGTTGCTTCAAGAGAAACCTCAGGACCTGAAGGACTGTTAAAGGTGAGGAATACAGGTAGCCAAAGAGCACACTGATCCAAGAATGAAGCCAGTACTCCTTGACAAAAAGAAATCATTACTAAATAGAACCTAAACTTAATAGATTTTTAAACACTTTTTTTTAAGGTATAAAGCCCAAGAATTAATGAGTGTTATCTAGAGGCTAAAGCATACTGGTCTCTCTAGATTCTCCCCAAGGCCCCAGAGATCACATGTGATACTGTGAGTTTAACTGCAAACACTCACAGAAGGACATCAGTGTATTTCAGTTCTCAGGCTCATTTCTTCCATGGAAATACCCATTTTAAGTCTCTTTGCTTCTGACCCCTCAGGCAGCCCTTAGTCCCATTCACAGTACTTGGAGGATCTCTTTGAGGCATGTGATGACAGAAGGGATTGAAGGTGCTTTGACAGATCATCTAATCCATCTGGTTATCTAGTCCATTCAGGAGGATCAGCTCTACCTTACAGATGTAAAAAACCCAGGACTCTCCAAGACCACAAAAGATGTAGTTCATAGGCTAGGGTAAGAGGATTGGAAAGCCTTCCTGGAGGATGACTCCAGCAGAGAAAAATCAGTACCCCAAAGAGAGCTCTTAGAGTCAGATGTAGAAATAATAAGGAGAAACACAGTGAGGCATCCTGTAATTTCTCTGCTGTTGCAACACTCGTTGAGGATAGAGCGCCCATGCAAGTTAAGGCAGCTTTCCAGAGTTGCTGCATCCATGCTGCATGCTAAATGAACCCTCAGGATCTCAGCTGTAAGCTTCTCACCTTACACCAGCATATCTACTAGCAGACTAACAAATGGGGACAGACAGCAGCACAGTGGCTGCTCAAGACACAATAGATGAGCATGAAATGTGGGCAACAGGGCAACCTGTATCAAAGCCTCCAAGCCTGCTCAGAAATGCATCTGTCAGCACAAAGAGAACAAAAATCAGACAACTCTTTGAGAACTTCAGGTGTATTAGGACACTGACACAAAGAACTCATCTGCATCTTAACTTTGCAAGGTTACTTTGGAGAAATTATTTAATACTGTGCTGCATTTGGAATGTTCAGGATGTTGAAGGGAGGTTCAGTCCATTCCTTTATTTAATAAGGGGTTATTAGTATCTTTTCAAACTACGCAAGTATCAACACAACCTGAGAACTGAAGTGGGAGTTTGGTCTTCCTTTTTCACACATCAGTCAGCCAAACCAAGCCCTTAGCTGCAGTTATCTAGGTGAAAAGCATGGCAGTTACCTACTTCTTGGTCATCAGCTTAAAATAATAATTTCAAGGCAAAGACCAGGCATGATTGTCACCACTGATTTTCAAACTGGTCTCTAGGTCAGTAAAAGCACTTATTTTTCTCTATCCAAATTACTTTTTTCCTAAGTTCTTACCAAATCTTTTTAGCCCTCATTTGCAAGAGTGATTCTTATTTAGGTGACAGAATGAACAACCCTGGGAGAGCTGGAGAGCCCATGCTCCTACAACCGTAGAGACACAGTTTTCCATGGGCCAATGTTGGCTGTGGCTTTGCAACCAATGTCTGGAGAAGCTGAGACACACTGCAAAGGAGCAGCTTTCCTCCTGGACGTGTAGTGTTTCCAAGAAAAGGATGTTCTGTTGTCTGCCACCTCTAAAACCAAAACTGATTCTGTCATCTCCATGTTTGTTTTGCTACATCTGATATTTTTAAATTGTTTATTAAATACAGTGGTGAATTTAGTTGAGTGTTTGTAATAGCATGAGATCTGTGCCATTGACTCGAGCCAAGAGCCAGAAGGCATGCAGGAAAACTTCCCCCGTCATGCTGCCGCTGCCAGACCTCCATGGCTTGCAGAAAATCCCTTTCCAATCACCCAGTACTAAACCCACATAATGTCACTGCCCCACCACCACCAACTGGAATGCAAGTGCTGTGAGAAGTTATCTCAGAGTCTGAACTCATGCACAAAGGACGTCTCTTTAATTTCACCATAATTGTAAAAACTGGTTTTCCAAATCCTATTGTAACAACAGTATAGAAAGAGTTCATGTAAAAATCTTCTTTCCTCACTGCATTTACCAGAATCACACAACTCGTGCTGCAGTACTATTGCACTGGAAACTATTATAAGGAAAGCTCATTAAATTTCATTGCAGAAGGGACCAAACATGAAATGTATACAGCAAAAAAATTTCAAGGGAAAATCTTTAAAGGTCCCATTTCAGGAATATGAAAACACAGAGGTTTCTGTCTGGAAACCGAAGGGAAGACCGTGCTTATGTAGTTACAGTGGTAAAACAAATACCAGAAAATATGGAACTCAGCTTTGTAATAATGAAATAAAGTCATTGAAAATTAACTGCTTACAAAAAACACACTAAACAAAAACAATGTTAAACTTAGAATATTAAGACATAAATCCACAACAGAGGAATTCTAAATTAAGTCAACTCTTTGCTTAATTCAATTCTTATAAAAATGACACTTTTCCAGACAGATAACTTATTCCCAGCATATTTTTTTTCTGTGTCCCAGGCCATAGCATAAGAATGATAAGTGATTACTTACACGGTTTAAGTCATGCTCCATATCTCACATTCACAGATGAATGTGTGGGACTCAAGGCATTGAGCAATACAAACAAGCTACCAGGACTGCACTTCACCATGGCCATCTCTCTTCCCATCACCCTCCACCACCTAAAGTCAATTCTGCAGGGAAATCAGTGACATTTATGCCCCCACCACATGCTTTCCCCAAAACCAAAAGCAAATAACAAGCAATGGAAACCATGTCACCTTTCTCTGCACTACTGCCTCTTCTGAGAAGACAGAAGGATGCCTTAACCCTGGGGTGCAGATGGGTTCATCTCTCAGCATCCTGTCCCAGGTGCTCCTCATTGCCTACCCACAGCAAAGGTTCACAGCTGAGCTGGAAAGTCACATGGATACTGGTCCTTCTGTGAGGGTTGAGGCCACCTGTGGGAAATGCACCATGGGTGGAGCGCCAGGATGAGAGAAACAAGTAAGAAGGGGTAAGCCAAGGGCCCCAGACACCATAGTTTCACTGAAACAGAGTTGAAGAGCCATGATGGATGACATCTCACCCCTGCTGAGGGTTGAGCTGCCAGCATTAGAAGTCCTCAGTCACCACTGAAGAGCTGTGCATGGCCCTTGATGGAGCGGTGCCCAGCTGGGAGGTGAGGGAGCCTGACCTGAGCTGGAAAGGGAGCCCAAACCACTAGGGGCAAAGGAGCTGGTCTCCAGGAGGCCTGGGCATCAAAGCAATGGCAGAGAGGAAAGGCAGCAAATGGGGGCAGAAGTGACAGGGAATGCACATACCAGGTGCCACAGGCATCAAAACAGGAGAAATGGGAGATATGTGACAGAGGAAAGGATGGAGGAGTCAAAAATTGAGGAAAGGGGAAATGAAGAAAAGTACGTACTCCGCTTGAGGAGGAGGCATTGACTCCTGAAAGATTCTCAGTTAGACAAAGTCCTCCGTTTCCAAATTCCCCGTGCAGAAATGTGAACAAGAAAAATTTTCCTCTTGTTCCTGATGAAACAAAGTGGGACATGCCGTATAACAAAAGCTACTAAAGCAAAGTCACCATTGGCACAAGGACAAATGATTCTGAACTGGCCACAAATGCATTTAAGGTGGCAGCAAGAAGCGTGGTTCTGGGACAACAAAGGGCAGGAGATTAATTCAGTGTGAAATGGAGCTTGATGCATTCATTAAAGGAATTACATAGAGCGATCACCTGGAAAGACAGGAAACTTGTTTCAACAGTCCCAGAAACCTGTCACCTGTTCCCAAATCCCACCATGCTTTCACTGACCTCTCATGCTTTCATGGGCCCAGAAGCACCACACTTCATGAATAAGGGACAAAGGTGCAAAATAAACTTGGAAGCTATTAATGTAGTGCCATACATATTTATACTCTTACCCAGATAAGACCAAAGTTTTCACTTAGGAATACAGGGCCAATCAAGGGCTGCAAGAGCACATACAGATCCATCCCAAAATAATGCTTTCTGTATATTTCAGGAATGAGCCTTAACTATACTTAGGATAAGGAATTTGTCTTCATGTGATGAGCCTGACCTCATCATCTACAAAGGGAGAGGTTGTGAGCAAGCAGACACTCCTCTCATCTACAAGGTCCAAATCACCAGTATATTTCATATATTTAAAGTACTGATCTGGGACCCATTGCCATAGTGTCTGGGTGCCTCGTAGTCTGCCTAAAAATAAACAAATATCAGTTACCCAAGTGGGTGACTCATACATGAGCCCCTTCCAGTGTGAGCAAGCTGGCTGGTTAATTAACTGGAAGTCTGACTAACAGATCATCCTAATACCATCCTCAAACTACCATCAAACTACTTTAATTAGTACCTGTAGAAGAGCCAAAGTGCACAAAACTGGTAAACTAGTCGCCCCTTCCTTCTTACATTCTGTAGTAGAAAAAATTCCCTGTTCTTACACCAGAATCCATCCCTATTGACAAGAAACACTCATAGGGCTCTTTCTGTCCCACATTCAAATATGGGGAGAGGGCAGGTTTTCATCATAGCACCAGCGAAAACCCTTGACCAAACCATGAACCCAGCATAAAGTTCAACCCACTCTTAAGGCATGTGGCATGATGCTCATGTAGCCTGTTGTTGGTATTTCTGATAACTTAACCTTGCCCTCCATCTCCTCCACGCTCATGAAAAATACAATCTATTGAGACGATACTTCTGAATCTTGACCTCATGAGAAATATTTTTTTAAATAATATAAATATTTCAAAATAAAAATATTTTTGAATGAGAGGAGCCCTTTGGGATCTTATAAGTGGTTTATTTCCTTTAGTTTTTTGTTTTTAAAAACTCCTGCATATACATAGGTATATACACACACACAAGAATATATCTTCTATATCTACATCATCTGTATCTATATCTGTATCTGCACACATGCATATAGATATATGAGACCATATGGAACTCTTTTGCCAAGCCGGACTTAGCCCAGGGGCAGCTTTGCTGGCAAGCACAAGAACGTTTGCTGTCCTTTGACTCAGTAGCAGCCTTCTCACTGCCAGCAACATTAGTTTAGTTATCATTCAAACATGCAGAAAAAAAAATCTGGGCTTAATTTCCTTAAAAAGCCACCATACCTAATTGTTCCAAGAAAAATAAACTTCACCTTTTTTTTTTTTTTTAAAAAAAAAAAAAGAACAGATCTTGTGGTATCTGTCTACAAAGTGTTACAAGTGGCCACCTTTAAAATACACTTGAAGTTTACACCCATGTATTACCCCACATATTGGTTCCTTTCCAGTCCAGGCAACTCCTCTGGGCTGGACGGAGAAGGAAGGGGCATCCCAATAGACATCCCTCATCTGTAATCTACAGCTATAATTGCACTTTCCTTCAGCTGGCTCCAGCATTTTCCAGGCTAAACCCCACCGTTCTCATGCAGGGAAAACTCTTTGGAAGTCAATACAGAACTGCCACTCCGAAGTCAATGAGAATTGACTTTTTCAGCCTATCTGCAGGTGCTGGCCATGGTCGCTTCTTGACATCCCTGCATTACATCAGCTTTGTGTGTACAAATGAGTGAAGTTGCTCCCTGGTGACTGACTTGAAAAGACTTATTACTACTGACTGCTGCAGGAACTCTCTTTTTGCTCAAGAGATAAAAATGTGTGTTGTGGAGCCAAAGAACCAGACAGTCAGAGTAAAACACAGTGAAGTTGATGAGAAAACTCCTACCAGCTTCAGTGGGACCAGGAACTCACCCCTTCTCCTGGTGGCTAATGAGGATGTGCTGTCATCCTTCTTGGCTTTGTGGCTTCTTTACAGCTTGCACCCCAAGGGTCTGCTCTGCAGCCCTGCAGCACACACGCAGCAACATCAGCTGTAAGATCAGAGCCCACATCACAAAGTGGTCTCGTATCTACATCAATCCCAACAGTTTTCTGTACAGAAATATACGCCAGCCAGTGCCATCTAATGAATGAGAAAAACGTCTACTCTCATAGCCACTGCTGTGGGCTCCATGGAGCTGAACTGAGATGGCTTTTTAGTGCTAAATGCACACGTACAATACTTCTCATGGTGTTGCTACTTGAATTTTCTATCAGCACTCCAAAATGCATGAAAACAAAGATAATTCACGTTTTCACCTTACTTTATTGACTATTTCAAAGCAATGTTCACCAGCGCCTGAATAATTATCTAAGTGAGATAATACAATAAACACCTTTCAAGCCACAGGACCACATCAGTGGATGAGCAGTGCATATTACTTATACCGTGAAAAATACTGTTGCAGTAAGTAGGGCTTTGTTCTATCTTATCCTTCAAAAGTTATTTTTTTGTAAGAGTTATGAAAGGAGATGAAAACAAATGGAAAAATGTGCTGCAGAGGCAAACACAATGCTCACCACAAAAGCCAGCCCAAAGAAAACAAAAATTCCCAACATTGTTTAGTGTGGGTTTTGTTTCAGGGAAAATAATTAGCATGAGTAGTGCAAATAGGCAGTTCTCTGACCTGACCGGAATCTGAACAAAGGCTGGAAAATCTTCAGGTTGTAGGTTTTTTCTTCCTTATGAAAGATGCTTGTGAATTTCTTGGGATATTTTCAGCCTGATGTTGGGGAAGTGTTAGAAAATACAGAAAATTTCACGTGCTACACCTGACCCTTTTCTTTCCACTCAATGCTTTTCTGGATTCAGTTTCCTTTTGAGCTTCCTCCTTACTCTAGAAAGAGCAACCCAGAGCTACAAGAGAAACAAAATAGCTGAGATAACATGAAAGCAGCAGTAAAACAAATTATACAGAGCATATCCTCAAATTTATCCAGTAAACACACTAGAAAACTAGAGACATTTTAACTATTTTGAGTAAAAGTAGTGCGATGCTGAAATCAGTAACATCCTTTCAGCATTAGCAAAGGCTGCCAGATTGCGCTGGGGGTTGGAGCGTTCTTTATCTGTACAGAAAGGGGTTTTCTCATTTAATGAAGGCACGTACGGTCTGCCATCAAGCTGGGGTTTTTTCTACTTCTTTTAAGAAAAGTAGGAGATGACACAAAAAATGAGAAAACCCCTGGCACAAAAACAAAGGATGACTTTAAAAAGACATTCAAATTACAATTTTAATTTCTGTCTAAAATGTGTCATCTGTGCCAACGTACTGTGTGCTGTGCCATTACACTGCACTAAAGTGAATTCTGTCATGAATGTTACTAAGGGAAAATTGTTTCTATTGTAACTCCCACCAGGCTTGTGTCTGGATTTGTTTTTTGAATGGAGGGGGGTTTTTTCTTACTTCAAAGTTCCTGTGTAAAAATTACCTCTTTTTTCTTAATTTCAGCATCTAAAAAGGAATTAATCCCTTTTGCCCTGCAGAGGCATGCCTGGGTGACTGCCCATACCAGCGTCCTCAGAGAGAACCTTTCCCTTTGGTTCCCTGAGATGATCAGGGAATTGCTTCCCCCTTCTCTCTCCCCTTCTCTCTGTTGCCAGGAAGCTTAGAGGTGGTGCTCCCATGTGAGTACCCCATCCATTGCTTGTCTGCCAGGCAATTCCTACAGGATCCAGGGGACATGGACATGGTCCCTCTCTCCTTTGTTTATATCCTGAAGCAAGGAGAGAAATGAGTTCTATCTTCAGAGCCTGCAGAAGTATGTTCAGGTGGATGTGGTTATGCTCCACCATTGCAGCGCACACATGCTCTGGGCTGTTTCAGCTCACAGAGATCAGACTGCTCAAAGCAGAAGCACTTACCAGGTGCTACACATTGGTGGCTGAGCCAGATCAGAAATAGGATCTGAAGTCCATAGAGAGCTAAGAGTCCAGAGAGTTTGGCACATGTTTTTTCATTATACCAGTAACAGAGGGGCTTGGAACATCTTGTGATCATCTGGGCCCAAAGAAAGGACTATCCTACACCACTGCTTCTAGTGATAACACCACTGGTATCACTGATGGCAGGTGGATGGATTTTAAAAATCCCTTCCCAGCCCTGGTCCCTGTGATTCAGTAACCAGCTGATCCTGCCACAGCCGTCCCAGCCCTGTAAGCCTCAGAGGCATGTCCACTCCATGCCAGAAGTACATGTGTCTGTGTGAGACACTGAGTTCACACTGCCCTGCCTCACTCTCATATCACAGCCCTGAAATACCTGCTGAGCACCATCAGAGCCAGTGAAACTGTGTCAGTGCCAACACCTGATTGTAGCGGCAGCACATAAACTCGGGCTTTGAGCACAATCCTGAGGTATCTCAGTAGCTTGGCCTGAACCATGTCTTGAGGTCTCACACCCATCCTCCTTCTGAGTTGCAAGAAGGAAAGTACAGTGTGTCATCAACCCCATCTCTGCCAACCTGTCATCATCTAAATTCAGCTTCACTAGGGTCCTTCCCCAGGCATATCCAGGTTGTTGGTACCTTTTCACTCAGTGGACTTACCCACCAAACAAACTGGCAGGGCCAGCTCCAGGTCCAGTTACAGGCAGGGGTCTCTCTGAAACCCGTTGCTCTGGGTTTTGGCATAGGCAGCTATACTGACCCTGATGAGTGCCAGGAACATCTTGGTCTTTATTACTTGACTATTCATGCTGCGGGCCATCAATGCTGGTCAGCATCTTCAGGCCACACCAGGGTCTCTGTTGAAAGACTCTTTCCATAAGAAACATCTGAAGAGCAGCTGCTCCACTGTTCACCTTCCACCTACAAATGCTGTGCCATGATGAAGTCCAACACAGATGTCAGAGAGGCTTCCCTGCCCTAAGGATTTAAACAAACCCTGAGCCTCAGCATCATGGAAGCCCTACTCAGGCTCTTCATACAGTAAAGCAGAAAAGTGCAATCAAAGAAACAAGTAATACTGTGCAGAGCAAAATAAATTGACACAACACCTTAAAGGTGAGGCTGAATTCTTCGCAGACACCCAGGGAAAGAAGAGTTGCTGCCCCTTCCCTGTCCTAGGAGCATTAGCAGGTCTACATATTCATGGAACAGAGGGAAACTGATACTTCTGAGGTTCCTCAATTTTTTTTTTTAATTTGGTCAAATGAGTTCAAAATCAGAGGAGAATAGAGTGATAATATGAGCACATAATCTTACTTTCGTAGTGACCATTTAGCCCAAGTCACGCTCCTCTTTCCTGCAGCTCCTTATCCCTCTGCAGGAACTGTGGGCAGGGCAGCACGATATGTGCTGCCTAGATCTTCTTACCATGGGAAGTTCTCAACTCCTACATGGTGAACAAGAGCACAGAACAGCAAAATGTGTGTCACACACCTCAAGTGGGACATCTTTAAGTGGGTAAATAACAAGTGCAATTTTTTTCCCTGCTGGCCCACTAATACCAGGGAGACCATTCACAACGGAGATAGGGGCTTGCATTCACTGCTACGCAAGCAGCAATGCCCAGCAAAGGCTGCAGTGGTCAGATAGAGACAATTGGGCTTCAAACCACCACCATGCAACCTCCTGAAGCTCCTCTGACAAAGCCCTTGGTCTCTGTGGCTTAGCTGTTCTCATGCAGATAAACCTACCCCCTCTCTCTTGCTTGTGCTTGTCTGGCTCCTGCAGTAACTGCAGAGGTTCAAAAAACATGCAGGGAAGCATTCCAAAAACCTAGGGTGTGTTTCTTCTTTTTTTGGTAGCAGAAATGCATATATATTTGCAAGTGGTTGATTCATGTTTTTAAAAGGTCATCTTTTCCTTCCTGAGCATCCCCCACCTTCCCCAGCTATGGGTCACATCTCCCAGCAAACACCCTCACGAAAATGCAGCTTATTGGAGCGTCCTTTGGCTGGAATATCTCAGACCAGCTCTTGAGAGAGAGCAAATAATGCCAGCGAAGTCCTTTTCAAGTGATACAACTGCATCAGCACTGGGACATTTGCCAGCACAGCTATTTTTTTGGCAAGAGAAGGGTAAAAAGCCACTGCTCCAACCAACATAACGAAGCTGGCAAAAGAGGAGCATGGGCCATTGCATCTCTAATAGCATCTGTCTTCTGTCCCCCTTCTCCAGCCCCACTTTCTCCCACCATCACTTACACACACAGTTTTGGGTCTGCCTAGGAGGGGAAGGGATGTACTGCTATCTCCTCATGCGGATAAAGCCAAAATGTCTCATGTAAATGAATCCGAAGGACCTGTGGGAGATGGAGACCATATGCTGCAAGTCAATTCATTCATTCAGCCACTCATCACCTCATTGAGCCCATAACCTTACAGCACCTCATCAGATCTCCTCACTAACTACAAAGCCTTTGTTTCAAAGGAAAATAATTTGAATGATCTTCATGCAAAAAAAAGATACCATGCCAGTGATAAGAGCTGCAGTGCTGCTGCTTGGTCTGTGGGGCACTGCTGAAAGAAGCTAACAGCCAAAAAGCGGAGCTGCAGCCTGTTCGCTTTAATGAGCGGTGAACTTCACCGGGCACTTGGGACCGTTTCGTCAATAGTGTTATTAAGCAAAGCTCATTTGCCCTCCCACCTTCTGCCTATGAATAGAGAGAATTTCAATACTGAACTCTGTGCTAATGCAACCGCAAAAGTACAGTTTAAAAAAAGAGCTCAAAGAGGGAAAGCTGCAGGGCTGTCTTAGCAGCAACCATAGTCCAGCCTTGCTGAATGACCCTGGTGGCTTTCCCAGGGCAATGGACGCTGACAGCATTAGAGCTTTGATCACAATGCTTCAGCACAGCAGAGAGCGAAGGTAGACTTGGCACAGCCCAAACGCAACTTCCAGTGTCTCTGCAGGCTTTCATTTCAGCGAACGGCGCGTGGTGCAGTCTGACAGTGCCTGGAAGAGGCTGTGCCGCAGCTACACATGCATGCAGGCAAGCTGAGCAACAGATAGGAAAAACAAAGTATATGCAGCACATCTCTGTGGACATGCAGGTAAATCCTGATGACAGACTCTAATCCTTCTTGTTAACCTATCTAAATTTCATCCTACGGTTTAGCAAGTTGGTGCTATTTGGGCAAAATACCACAATCAACATATAAGTTGGCAGGCATGGCAAATTGAAAAGGCTTTGAATAATGTTGATCCAATTCCTAGCTTGAAAGCTTATGGCTTACAAACAACATAACATGTAGCAACACTGTGTATTGATTTCATTAAATAATAGCATTGGGTGGGGAGAAATTGCTCTGAATAGCAGCTTTTAGGAAAATCACTTTATAGTCCGTAGTAGCTGATAAAAGCGTAGTGCTGGCAATCAAGACCAAGGGGAGAAAGAGCTGAATCAGAGGCCTTCAGGATGCAGTGCCAGTCTCTGCTGCAAGGGTGTGGGAATCCTGCAGCAAATTTTACTAATTCTGCTCCAGCCCTGCAGCAGCGGCATGTGACTGCGAGCCCCCAGCCCGGGCTGCCGCCAGCCCCGCGTCCCCAGGGCCTGCCGCTAAAACCCTGCACAGCCACACACAGCATCAATCCCTCCGACCAGCCAGAATGTGCTGCAAAAGAAGACGCTGCTGGAGCAGCCAGGAACATTTCGGGCAGGGGCAGGAGCTGTGCCAGCGGGGTTTCACCAGGATAAGTAGGTGAGACTATCCCCAGGAGATAGGGCGCAGGTCTGGGCGCAGGCGCTGGTCATTTGCAAAAGTGGATTCCTGCCAGATCAATGCACCCAACCTCTCCCCTGCTCCCCTTAACCCCAAACAAGCCCTGCTAGGGAAAAAGCTGCTCAGGGTGTATCCAAAAGGCTTTTTCTGTGATGTCCTCCTGCACCTCATTGCCCCTCCAGCCAGCATAGCTCTGAGGCAAGACCAGAGCCTGGCCTCTGCGATGCAGGGGAAAAGCCTCAGATTTGGCAAATCAGCTCCTGCTCAGAGTGGCATGGACCACATTAGGAGCCGGTGGGGCAGCCATTTAACCTCGCCATTAAGCTTCTATCAGGCAACAGCACTGCCCTGGCCAGGGTGGAGCCCAGATAATTGGGCTCGAGACCTCCCTGTTCCCCAGCTCTCTCATTCAGAGCAGGCTCATAAAAGCACGGCCGTTGCCAGCCAGAAGCACGCTATTAGTAGTAATAGTAGCGGCGCTGTTATTATTAGCTAGTCTTTTATTTATTTTTTAGGAAGTTATACCGGTGGACTGCAGACCTGCCTCTAATGCTTTTCTAATAGTGGGGGTTGGGGAAGGCAGACTCCCCGGCACCAAACCCATCATTAATCTATTTTGAAAACAAGATCGTGTTTTCCAAATATCACTGCATGACTTGCTCCTATTCTGCCAACACATTTTTATGGTGGTTTGGGATTTTTAGGGGGTTTCTTGGTGGAGGAGGAGGAGGTTAATGACTGATAAGCATACTAGCCTGCTTCGAAAAGAGCCAAGAGAGGTGTCTGTGCCTTCGCCCTAGGCATGCTGAGCAAGTAAAGCCCTTCTGCACCAGGTGGGGATTGGGTCTCCGGGAAGCCCTCTCCACGGGCACTGGCTGTAAGCCATTCCAGTCAGAGGATGTGCCCGTTTCAACATGCAGCAGTATCCGGAGGCAACAGTGTCGCTGGCCCCACATGCAAGAGGTTTGCTCAGGCACATGACCCAGGAGCATGGTTAACCCCCCCTCAGAAAGCTAGTGTGACTGCAGCCCAGTGAAATGCGGGGCTAGTTTCTCTACTGATGCTCTGCAAAGCTGAGCTTTAACTGCCCTGTGCTGGCTGGAACAGCTGCAGCACAGCACCCCTGCCCACCCCGCACGCCTGACCCCCCAGTGGGAGTAGGTTCCCACGGGCCCCAGCCATGTTTGCCAAGTGCAAAGGTCCCATCTCTGTCACTGCTGTGATTAAAGATGAAGCTCAGCTACAGGCTCCGCATCACAGCCAGTGTTGAGAGCGGATTGCTGCTCCAAATCCAAACAGATTTGCCCTGCACCTCAATAAATACTAGCTCAGGATCAGAAGCTGGTTCAGTCTGTACCTGCTGTGATTTAAGGGAGATCAGCGCTGTCCCCATAGGAAGAATGAGCTGGCTGCTGGCAACGGGGACAGGCAAGGACCAGCAGCCTTGCTGTGAAGACAGTCCAGAAAGCGAAACACTAGCATTTTAGCTCATAGCTTTGGACACCATTTGGGGAATTCCCAGCATGCAAGACACTGTTTGCTTTCTCCTGGGGTCCCTCAGGAGCTTTTGGGCAATTAGAAATGCGTGTGGTGAAGCGTAAAACATGACTTCTCCCTGGGACGGATGAGGCAACCTGGTCCTGCACCAAGGGCTTTCAGCATCCTGGAGAAGATATGCTCACCGAGAGCCTCTGCACCTCCCCTGCCTCCAGCCTGGCAGCATCATGGGTAAAAAGGCACTCAGCAAGAAGTGACAGAGGCAAGAGCACAGACCTACAGCTCAGGAAGCACAATCTCCACTTCCAGCACCACCTTCACCTCCCGATGGTCCCGTACAAGATCCCTTGCTCTGTGCCTCAGTTTCCTTCTTTGTAAAATGGTCTAGGAGCCACCGTTCTGCTAAGATCTCTGAGAGGTACCAGAAGCACTGTGAATGCAGTCCGACTGCGCTGCTCTGGTGAGAGGGCACAGGGAAGGGGCAGGTAGATGGGCCAGCTGTGCAGCAGGAACAGCAGAAAAGGCCTTAGTTATTTTGCAACTCAGAAAACAGGAGTCCTGGACAAAGGAAAATAAATTAATCAAGTCAGGGGAGAAGCCAGGTGGCTGGTGAAATCACACAGATGGGGAAACTGAGGCAGAGACAATCTTCAGTTTGTGATCAATTCACTGACACTGAAAAGCCTCTTCAGCAGAGGGTCTTGTCTAAATATTGCAGGAAGTCTGTGCTGCTGCAGGGAAAGGAGTCCTGCCCCTAAGACAGAGTCAGTCCGGCTCAGGAGAACGTGAGTGTGCTGCAGAACAAACCTCACGGGAAGGCTACTGGGTGCTTTGCTCATTTTAAATGGCATTGTGGTTATTCATCTTTGTGCAATGTCCCCTGCGATTGCATGTGGCTGCATGCAATACTAGAGAAGTTAGGAGAAATTCAATTATATTGATTTACAGAAGAAAGAGACAATAACAAATGTAATGGGTAGTTGCTGTTCCGTATTTTATCGTGAGCCATTAAGACTTCTGTTTCTAATATTCTCTACCTTTAGCGTGAGAATGAAATTAAAACAATAATTTTCAGGATGAGGTGCTTCTCCGCGCAAAGGCTGGAGCTGCCAGCTAACCAATTGTCGACACAAATCAAGAACCTCCTCAAATCTGGGTGCATTCAAATACTTGCTGGAAATCAATTGAAGAAGGTTCTTCTCAGGAAAGGTGCTTCTTGGTATAAAATATGCCAAGCAGGCATCCCAATTATCTAGTTGCAGACCGGATAAATATCCAGTAGGAAACTGAATCTGAGGAGGCTTCTAAACAGAAGCTTTGAAGATCCACCTTCTAATTGCTAGGTAGGGGAACACAGTCTACAACAGGGAAATAGAAAAGTTGAAGTATTAAGCTAAAGCAAGCAAAGAATTATACTGGTTTGTAGCACCTTCCAGGTATCAATGACCAAAACCTGACTGATTTAGGGGAGACTAGAAAAAAAGACAGATTTTTGAGAGGGGTAAAAAAATCAGTCATCCAGACTTGGGGTTACCAGCTAAGAAATCCCTGGCATCTCCCACTGCTGGATACACGTATCACTAATACCAGTTTAATGTGCTGTCGGTCTGCTGCCTGTATGAGTGTATGGCTCCACTTCCACAGGGAAAAAAGCCCTGAGCCTCTCCTGGCTGGGCTCTCCTCCTCCGGCTCGTCTTTCATTAGGGGTTGCAGTACCATGATAGCCCAGATGGCAAACAAAGTGCAACCAATTCTCCAGACCTCTTCCTTTCAGCAAATAAAATCTGAAACCACCTCATTTAAAGGTATGCTGCTAGTGGAGGAGTTTCCCTCCCCGGTATGCAGATTCTGCTGGGGACACGCAACCAGGCTGCCTGAAAACGCCTGCTCTTTATTATGGGCAAGGGCTAAAAAGATGCTGAGGCACATTCCAGCATTATGATATTGCTCTAAATAGAAAAACAATAGGATATAACTCTGGATTCTTGAGTATTTATATGTTAATTGTGGTTTAGGAGCCCTGCTCAGTAGTTGAATGAATGACCATTTGTTTGCTGTGTCTTATGCTACCGCTGTGTGCAGTTTATGGCAATTTAACAGCGTATTTATAGCCAAGGTTAACAATTTCCCTCCAGTTTTTCTTAGCTCCTTGCTATCATTCGACACCTTTAATGGCTCCTCCCCACCCACTGCCTGGACTGAGCAGCGACCTGCTGCCAAAACACCCACAATGCCTCCTTCAGTGTGCTTCTGCCTCAGCCAAGCAATGGGAGCAACTTCTACCTTGCTAAAGCATGGCCCCCTCTTCCTAGAAATCAGTCTCAGAGTTGTACATCTCTCTCCCTCACCCCATCAATGCTGAGCGCCCCCCCACCCCACCACCACCGCTGAGACACCAGGACAGCTGGCATCCCCTCTGCACAGAAGCTGGTGGGACACCAGTGTGGCTCTCACAGGACATGACGAAGACTGCCAACCCACCCAGCCTTCCTCCGGTGAGCGGACTGGAGCTCTGCTTTGGCTCACAGCTGTCTGGCACTTCTCCAGGTGATGCTTGCTTGCTTTTTAAAAGCAAACCACACACAGCCCTCCCCCTGGCAAGGTGTGACATGCAGCAGCATCTGCTGAGCTCCTGCTGAAGGTGGTCTCCCAGGCCTTGCTTTCTGCTCAAAGTCTGGAGGCTCCAAAAGCACTGATGAGCAGAAAGCAGCTACTGGAGCCCTGGCTATGGACCCTCTCCAGAGCATCAACCCTACAGGAGGCCTCCAAAGGGCTCATGGTTTCTTCTGGCTAACCTCCTTTCCCTGGGGTGGGAAGAGCCCAGAGAGCAGCTCCCTCCATCAGGCTCTTCCCTCTGCCCCAGAGCACAGGTTTTGCATTTTTTTTAGGTGGATGGGTAGCTGGCCAGATGGATGCTTCAGTGCTTCCCCCTCCTCAAGGATGCACAGCTCCTATGGGGGCAGGACACTGCAGACCTGCTCTACCTCAGCCTGAGCCCACAGCTTGTCCTACGGGTCCCTCCAACACTTTTGGACCATCATTAGGGAGGGATGGCCTGAGATTTGGGTGGAGGCTTGGTGGGTGGGAGAGGGCTCTGGGGCGTCCCTGGGGTGCAGGGCTGGGGTTTGAGGGGAAGCGGCAGCTGCACACCTTCCCTGGGGAGCAGAGGGCTGAGAGACTAGTTTCAGTGCCAGTTTCAAAGGCACATGCTTCTCTCTATTAACCCTCTGACCTCCCAGCACACCCTGGGCCAGCCTGTTACCACTCTCATGGTGTTTCAGCGGCTCAGGGCATCCTCCTCGGGCTTTACAACAGGGCTGTAATACTCTAACTGTGTCTCCAAGCAGGAGGAGGGAGCAAGAGGAGCAATGTGACTGGGTGATTTGTGGTCTTGGGAAGGCTGAGGCTGGCAGGGACCTGGGTGGAGATGCTATATCCTCTCTGGGTGACCTGTTCCTATGTTTGACCACTGGCAACATCCAGGCAGGCTGGGATTTAATATCACGCAACATCAGAAAATATTGTCAAAGCTTGGGCAGAGCTGACCACCTTCACCCTTACCCCACTTCTCCTCCTTTTCTGTGTAAAGCTGGTACCCTCTACATAGCCCCCAGTCCAGCGCTGCTCCTTGGGAGCCTTCCCAACCTCAGAGCTATGATCACATCAGCACAGGAGACTTGGTCCCCAGCCCCTGAGTTCACCATCCATGTATTTGATAATTCACGGATTCAAATTTTCTACCTTTTGCCATTTAACCTTTGTCAGAAAAGTTAATTTACAGAGGCAGATTGTGAGCTCTGTGGGACAGAAACCACATTTTTCTACTGTGTTGTACATAGTAACAGTTTCTATGTAATATTCCATAGAAATAAGAGTCTTTGTAGGACGAGCTAAATATAACATCTCTAATGAAGTTACCTCTGGTCTCAAACACAACATGTTGCCTTCCAGCCTGCGAGGCTTCAGCACAAGCATTGTTCCCCTTCAGCAAAAATAGGGGAATGGGATGGCTGTTCTTCCATCCTCAGGCAGATTTGCCTGCCTCCTTTTTGGCCTGGGAACCTCTTCAATACAACCTTCATTTTCTAAATATCACTTGGTGACCCCTAGGAAATGTTACAGCCCTCTTTTACCACCTCCTCCTGCCCAGGCCACTTCCCAGCTCTGTGCCACCACTCCATGGCCCCTCAACCTCACCATTGCCATTGCAAGAGCCCTCTACCCTTGCCTTTCTTGGCATCCCCTCACCAATTCCCAGCACTACCTAAATCTCAGAGAAAAACAGGTCTGCCACCTTTTGCTATGCTCATTTTTTATTTCCTGTTACTATCATTAAAAATGAGGAGATAAAGCTTACATGAAAGAAAACAAAATCATCTCTCAACCTCAGAATGAAGAAAACTGAGCGTTGGCTAGTTAAGTAGAGCAGAATTGAAACTCCCCTCTAAAAGTTCACTGCATAGAGGCTTCAAAACCAAGGAAACTTTAATGACCTCAGCTAATCATGCCTATGAATTCAGCTGCTCAGGTTGATTCCTACTTGTGAGTTACATGGCATCACACACAGCACAGCCACCCAGGCTAAAAACATGCACCATCACTTCCAGGGTTGGGGACAGTAATGACAGACAAGGGATTCCTGCCTGGCATGAAGAACAAGTGCCTTAGATCACTACACCCTAACAAGTAAAGTTATTAAATACATTTATTGGGACCATGCACTCTGAGAGCTGCAGCACAAGGTGGGGGAAGCTGCCTGCAGTAGCTTGTTGTCTGTAGCTGCTTATCTGGAACCCAAGTCACAGTTGGCTGGTGGTCCAGAACTGAGAAGCGAAAGACACCCAAATGAAATGTAGTCAGCTTGAGCACTGCTTTAGCATTTCACTGACAGGCCTCCTCGCTTAAAATCACTTAAAATTTCTATTACACATGCAGAGGGAAAGCGCACTCCAGAAGTTACAGGTACTCCATAGATGCACAGAAATAAACAGTGGCTTAGCTAGAATTGTGTATAGATACGGGAAAGGGCAAACCCAGTACCCTCATTATGCATTTCAGGCTCACAGATAATAAGAATTGGATTCTCCTTTCCTGCCTGCTACCTGCATTCTCCTCCACTGCAGGCAACGTTTAGAGAACCAAATAAGCAGAGAGTACCTGATGATGTGCCACTGCAGATGCAGTTGTGGCACTTGCTGTTTGCACAGAGTTGTCTTTGCTGTATAAAACTGACATTGTGCTCTTACAGAACAAGCCAGAGACCCCATCCCACACCCTTTCACTGGAAGGTGAAGGTTCACTACACTATAGGGGTATCTAGTCTACCTATAGAATAGCTAGAGTTCTATAGGTACACCTATTCTCCATACCCAAAGGATGTGCTGGATGAACAAGGGGAGAAGTTCCTTTAAAATTCTCACTTTGCATTCCCTGTGAAGGCCAGATCCAGCCAATAGCCCTCTGTACCGCATGCATTGCAATAAGCTGTAGATCATCATTTGGCAGGAGACTTACCCACAGACTGCCAAGCTGTCCAGGAGCTAGTAACAAGAGACCTCACTGCCTCCGGCTAACTCTGACATGCTGGGGACCTGTGGACCACTATGCACTACTCTCGCCCATGCAGCAAGCACCGCTCAATCCGGGTCATGAACTCACTCTCACTTGGCAACAGTGACTGATGCATCTGGCTGCATCTCAAGTCACAGCTGTAAGTCTCTTAGCCGAGGTTGTTTTGTACAGTCGTCCATGGTCTCCCTTTGCAAAGGGTGACCAGGCAGGGTGGAGGGTAATGCCACTGATCAACTGGCTGGCTCCTGCCTAGTGGAGGGTTATCTGCCTCACGAGATCTCAGCATGGGATGTTCAAATTCTAAGTAACAGATCGATTTACTGAGCTAGGCCTGTAGCTCTGTGCTTGCCTGGGTCTGAGATGTTCTTTCAAGCATCATGCTATCACCAGGAGCCAGCTGCCTGCCAGCCCTAAGGTCTCCAGGTTGGGCCTGCAACTTGACTCCAAAAAAAAAAGAAAACAAACCCCAAACCCATGCAACATTCTCATTTTCTGTTTTACCACTCTGAAACGCTGTGTTTGCTCAAGCAGCAGACTCTGCTCAGCTGTCACTGACGAGCGAAGGCAGCTCAGCAGCTGCATCCACCCTGGCACCCACAGCACAAGCCCAGCCAGAGAGCATGGCCATGCAGCCAAGGGGAAGAGCTGCACCAGAGGGACTGCAGGAGAGAAGATCTTCCTTCTGCTTTGCTCTCGCTCCTAACTTTTCTCCTTTTATCACTTTCATTCCTGCTTTACATTTTTCTTCTGTTTTCTTCCTCTCTCTATGGTCATGAACCCTCCCTTGGCTCCCACCAAAGCCAGGTTGGTCCAGCCTCTGACATTTTCAGCCACCAGCACCATGCTTTTTCTCAGGGAACGAGCATCAGCTCCCCCACCAAGATTGGTCCCTTATCTCTGCACCTCCATTTCCCTCCACAGCTTCATCCCCCTTCAATTCCAGAGCATATGAGCTGTCTGGGTGAGGTTAGGTTTGGAAACTTCAAGCAGATGCCCATGGTAGCAGAGGACAGCCTCTGGATAGGTTGCTGGAGCAGAGCACTGTGGATGCCTGAGCTTCAATTCCAAATCCACAAGTCCCTTGTGGGTGCACATGGGCAGGGTGAGTTCCTCTGTCCAGCCATGTCTGGACCCATAGCTCTCCCCTCCCAAGGCAGCATCTCTACTCACATTGTTACCATGTGCTTTGCCTCTAGCACTTGCTCAAAATCAAATGGGAGCCACAGTGATTCAGTTGGAGATACTTATCTCCTTCATTCCCAGTGTTTCACCTGCAACAGTGCGCAGATATTCTTTAGATTCAGTTTATCACAAGAATTTTGTTTATTAAATCCTCAACAGAAACCGCTCATGTTACCCATGCTGCTAATGAAGTGCAAGGCTCAGCATTAATCCGACACACAGCCACCAACAAATTCAGATTTGTTGCTAATAAATGTGAACAAATGCTTGGCTGCTGATGCATCCATGACCTTGACTCTGGCATCACAAGGAATTAGTGTTTTCCCTTACCTGCCACCTTCCCTTCCATTTTCCAGGATGTGAGAAACAGTTAACCATGGAAGGGGGGAATACGGTCCTCTTTGCTCCCATAAAGGAAAAGAAGGGAGCTGCAGGACATTTCTAGCCCAGGTAAAGAGCATCAGGATAATAGTCTGGCACCAATTCATTCTACAGAAAAATTAGCAATGATCTCCTCTGCAACACGAACTGGAGCTGGCTGGGTATTTGTCAAGGTTTTGGCATGTGTGGGTTGGGGTTGGTTGGGTTTTTTGCTTTTATATGAATTAATTTATAAATGGAATGCAGAGGTGCCTCTTTTATAGTGGCTTAGCTCAGAAAAATGTTGATTTGCAGTTTTTGTGAAGGTTTAGGTGATAACACTCCTCTGCTTTCACTGTAGCAGCCTGTTTCTAGACCATAGACACACCAGTTTTCTTCCTCTTCGCTAGTTTGTGAGGAATATATATCATATATATATGTGTGTGTTTGTTTTCCACACTTGTATTCCAGACCTCCTTTTTTCTCCTCTCCAGGCATCCTTATTGACAGACTAATAAATATTACAGCATCTCTTTCCCATGGATTAGGAGGGCTGCAACTATCTGTTCAAATGCTCAGAATAATCCATTTTTTCACTGCACATAATAGAGGAGGAGAAGAAAAAGCATCATAACCCACAATGGGCGATCAGGCAGGGGAACAGCATGTACACAAAATGCTCCGTAGCAGCTCTGGAATTACACTGTGCCCATTTCTGAAAGCTTAATTTGTCATTTCAGGATTTTGCATACCTGAGGATCCAGTGGCAGGCTTGAATCATTGTATTCCCATCAGGGTGGCTCAGAAATCATCTAGGAGGCAAACTGTATACCTGCATTGCAAAGCATATTGTTTTCAGTAGGCCAGGTAAGAATGGGTTTGCCAGAAAAGGGGCATTTCAAAACAACAGTGTGTTCATAGTTCTGGAAACACAGAATCAGGTCTAACGTTCTTGAGTCAAGGTCAATCTTCTGGTCTTCTCAAGCACATAAAAGGCTCAGGATGCCACAGGCTCATCTTCTTTCCCAGACACAGCATTGCTTTAGTCCCACGCTGCAGTTTGGGATCAGACACAGGAAGGCCACACTGGATTTTCAGGCAGGATTTGTGTCACTGGTGTATTATGGCTGCAAAGCTCCATGCTCTAGACAAGACTTACTAAAAGCACTGCTTTTCTTCCAAAAACGTCGCCTCTTGCCTTTTTCACAGGAAAGTTACCCACCGACACATGGAACTTTGACAGCACAGGGCATTAAGTGGATAAAACTGACAGGGGTAAAGGAGAAACCAGCTATGAAATTAAATAATGGATTGTAACACTTGTCTCTTGCCTGTGAGAATTTGGAAAATAAAGAGACAAGAAGGTGCCTAGCACCAGAAATACCATCAAAAAAGGCTCATACAAGATTTTCTTTTTATGAAGACATGCTCAAAAGGAAGACAAGCAAAGCATGGCTCTAAAACAAATACAATTTTTCACAGTCAGAAAGATTAGTCTTGCTCAATAGTCTACAGCTAAGTGGGAAGAGCTGGTTATTAGGCAACACTAGAAAAGAAATAGAACACTGCAGTCTTAAAAAAAAAAAAAGTAGAACTGGGAGGATATCACCTTCATATAAAGACAGAAGTTTCTGAGGTCTGAGATGGGAGATTTACATCAAACGCACAGCCTAGTGAAATGCTTCGTTTAAGGCTAGATTATAAGGGTTGTCAGAGACACAGAGCCAGAAAAGAGCCTGCTAAAAGAGCCCAGTAAGGATTCACCAACTGCAAATCATGGCCAGAAAACCACAGCGGACCGACCAAGCAAATCCCAGCCCCAGGGACCAGGGATGCAGAGCCAGAATTGCAAGGCCCAGGAAAAGATTTGCAAAGGTTGGTCTATTTGCACAGAGGGATTTCCATCCAGTGTGGAATTTCACATGAGCTTCTGCAACTCTGCTGTGTTTACAAGATCATAGTGAGGACCCTTGAAAGCAATCCCAAACGTCC
This sequence comes from Coracias cyanogaster, assembly GCA_033124195.1. Lineage (NCBI taxonomy): Eukaryota > Metazoa > Chordata > Aves > Coraciiformes > Coraciidae > Coracias > Coracias cyanogaster. The sequence continues at coordinate 13,641 of JAVSBS010026797.1, read as the reverse complement.
ATCCCTGAAGGTAGCAGATGGCCTCTGTACAAAGATGAGGAGGGGAACCACTCACAGGGATTTCTGAAAAAAAAACAAAGCACCTGGCGGATGAAGTGTCAGCGTGAGCATGAAGGTCTCTTATAAATTGAACATTTCTGTGAGTGGGTAGATAGAGTTTCAATAAAAGAGTTTAAAGAAAAATGTAATCGTGCTCATTGCTGAACTCTGCTATCATGGTAGGAAAATAATTTCTATCATAGATAGAAGCAAGCTAGATGTCAAACAAAGTATTGAAGAGTATTTCTAGTAATGAGTTCCTATTTTGGGGCTGAAAACATCTTAAGCTTCAGCATTTGGGTTCATCTCCCCCCACTTTCAGGATGTCCAGTACGGAAACCTGTGTCTGCACTGCCTATCCAAGGTCCCTCATGGGTTAAGGGAGGAGAACAAGCACCTCTGGGAAGCAGTTCATCTAAGCTAGTTTAGAGATCTAGCTTAGGAGGAGACGAGTCGTATCCTAAAAGTGGGTCTTCTTCTTCATCAGGTACAAGGGAGGCTTTACAACACACGTTAAGCTGGTGGGTCACCATCATCTGCAATCTGGATAGGATTCATCTTACCTTACTGAACAAAAATTCAGGACAGGAGCTTGTGGAGAAAAAAAATAAAGAGGAGCAGAACTAAAGAACTAAATAACACAAAGAAAAGCCCAGTTTCCAGCAGTATGTGAAGGCAATGCAGAAAGTGATACCTCTAATGTAAAATGAAAAAGAGACAGAATAAAAAAAAACCCTAAGCTAATGTTTCTGTACATACTGAAGGAAGCCAGATTC
>JAVSBS010026797.1:0-12816 GCA_033124195.1 Coracias cyanogaster | reverse complement strand
CAGGCCAAGGCTGGCACAGGCCTGCTTATGCTGGGAAAATACATATTGATTTTGGATCCTTGTTTTTAGAATCCAAAAATAGCATTATCAAAGATTACAAACCAGTAACCATGTGGTCTCCTGTCTAAAAGCCTATCTGCCAGTCATCACAGAACAACTATGGAAGCAACAGGTAACAAACCACAGCAGCAGTGTTACAAGTTTAAGTGTTTTGGCGAGGGGGGGGGGAAGAAAAATATTGTGAAGAAACCCCTGTGAGCCTAAAGCGATTTGGGTCAGTCTGGGATCTCCAGCTTATCTACCTTGTGGGAAGTGATGCCTACTGTCCCAAGCCCAGCATACAGATATATAAGGAAATGTTATTCTGGGTACTGAAGGGCAATTCCACCCTCCCTGTGCCTCCAAAGGGATTACTAGAGGAAAGCAGACCTGTAACAGAAACAGGAAACCCTTCATCAGATTCATCCAGAAAAAGGCGAGATGACAGATCTGGTTCTCCAAGATGCAGAGCGACCGGCTGGGGCTGGGCTCATTGCACCACAGGCAGGACTGCTGCTGTCAACATGAGCACACTTGGGGTGCACATGAGCAAGAAGACCAGCACCGAGCACAACCAAATCCCATGGAGCTGCTTTTTCAATGCTATGCAAGTCCTGCCTTCCTTCCTTCAAGACAGTGGGGCTGAACCACAGTGTTCCAGAGCAACCCAGTCAGAGCAGTTTTAGAAACAGCAGCAGGAGTCTGCAGCCAAAAACAAGCAGACAATGCTTTTCTTCAGCTGGCAGGAGTATTTTTAAATTTATCTCTTATGCTAAGATGCACACAAGTCATTACCCCAGCCAGACAATTGCCCCCCGCCCCGGTCTCAAACCACCACCACCTACAGAGGCTGCCTGTATAAAGAAGCTGTTACCAACACAGGCTGGTCCCACGGGGGGCAGCGTTGCTGAGGTGCCAAGCAGTCACTGCCCGAGCTACAGCCCTCTCTGGGTCTCCAGCAGCTCCTCTGTGCCCAGAGCCCTGCAACCTCCAGGGTTTGCTGCAAGCTTGACATTCACATTCAGAAACTGGGAATTTTTAGCCCTTGGCAGAGGCACAAGAGGATGAAGAAGAATTTTATGCTGTCTGGAGCGCAGTGAAAACTACAGAAAGAAAAAACAATCCCGCAGAGGTAGAAAAGCTGATTTACAGCCGAGCTCATTTTTAGAGTGGCAGCCACCAACATTTGCTAATGGCAGTAAAAGTCCTCCTGCTTTGGCTACAGATCAGTTCCTGTATAAACTCATCCGAAGGCTGACAAGCATTCTGGGTTGGCTGTTCCAGTACGTTTTATTGCTTCAGCACTTGCAAAGGCAACAAATTTATGTCCGCGATAGGTAAGAGCCCTGCATAACCTGCAGTCTCACGTCTCACCGGAGTTTAAAACTCCCTGCATCCTCCTTCCCACAGCAACCCCACTGATGCTGTCCCAGGCTGCCAGCTCCTAGCCCAGCACCCACCTTCACAGCAGCTCTGCTTCCCCGCAGCTGCCCTGCCTTTTATGTGACCAGGGTCTCCATTAGGAGGGCTCCGTTTCACCAAGCCCAGGGCAGGCATTGCCCTGAAGCCACAGCACAGGGCAAGCCACCCAGGGCACCTGCAACTGCGCAGGGGAATAGCTTCAACTTCTGCTAAAACTCCTCTGCAAAGTACTTGAGATGCTAACGGGCTTTAATTTTCCATGAATTTGCAAAAGCCATATCCTGCAAAGCTGCAGACAATTGTTCATGTTTCCTTACCTAGTCTAACATTTATTATATTTTTCAAACAGACATTAGTATTAATTTAATCTTGATTTTCTTTTTTCCTGAAGCATGCTATAATTAAATGTCCTTTTCATGTGACATTTGCTAGGATATAGTGAGGCCAAGGCATTTTTGAAGACTCATTCAATATAACTAGCATTTAAATTAGTATAAGCACATGAAGTAAACATTTTAAAAAAACAGCCCAGTCATTTGAAGTCATACACATGGGACAGTTTGATTTTTAATTCACTGTAATTTTTTTTTCAGAGGAGAGGAAGTCTAACTCAATGGTGGAACTCCTACCAAAGTATACACGTTAAAGCATGCCAGATTTCTTTTCATTTTCTCCTGAGAGCTGCAATATATTGTCCTTTCCACAGCTGAAGCTTCATGTTGACACTTCATCTCTGTGCTGCTGCCCTAACTTGGGGAGATTTCCATATATGAAATTTCCTATTGAGCAGCACTGTTTCACTGCACAAAGCTTCTTCTCTTTAGGTCCATCACATCAACATGCCTGAGCATGGACTGGCAAAGGCACATGTAGTATTTTCAACAGCTTACCCTTTCTTTTTAAAAGCAATCACAGAAAAATATAGTATTCTTCTTGTTCCTATTTTTCAGAGAACATCTCTAAAAAAAAATAAAATTAAAAAGGCCCCCTTTGGGGGTTCACAGATCCCAGCTCCCTACTGAGAAGTAGGTCATTCAAGCAGGAGTCACATCTCACTGTATATTAGAGCAGCATCTCACTGAGCAGACCCCTGACCTTGCTCGGGGTGCTGTGCAGGAGGCGGCAGTGCTGTGCAGCAGCCACAGTCACTGAGCCTTTAATAAGTTGTCTCAAATTACCATAGGAGACATTAAGGAAAGGGGCATTTAATTACTGTTCTCTATTAGAGGGGGGAAAAAAAGCAATAATTATTTTAATCCATCTCCCACAAGTGTGGAAAAGGAAGAACATCTTCCCCATGTCATTTAAGTCTCCGTTCTGTACCACTGGTGACCGAAGCTGAGGGACACTAGGAGGATGACACCAGCCCACAGGCTGACAGCAGCTCCTGGAGAAGCAAAGTGGAAGGCTTGACTTTTCCAATCCAATATAAAAGCACTCAGAGGTTGTCCCGCTTTGAGAAAGCTCTCCGTGCTCCCACAAGCACCTGCTGGTGGCACAGCTCCCAGGGTGGTACATCTGTGAGAGGCTTCCAACACTTCTGGGTTCATTTCAGGAACCACAGGGAGAAACGATGTGCTGAAGGTGAAGTGACAGGCTTTGGAAAAAAGCGAATCCAAGCTTTCACTGCAGAAAGTGGAAGCCTAGGGACTCACATGGAAGAGGGGCACGTCCCTAAAGGGACAGCTCAAAAGCACATGCAGGAAGCGTCTGACATGGTGGCAGCAGCAGCGGTGAGGAACACGGCTGCATGCGGATACCTTGCCCTCAAGTAACCCAACCAGGCTGCAGTAAATTGGGCAGGTCTTGGGCCCTAACTATTCCCAAGACCTGGAGAAATATGGGGACAGTACTCGAGAAGAAACCTGGCATCTGCACTGCTATTTCTCTTCCCAATAATACTGTTGCAACACCAAAATGAAGCGTGATTACAAAAGCCAAGAGTATTTCTAAAAATAAAGGAAATACCAATAAGTGCCTACATAAGAAATACAGCATTTTATCTCATGCTACCAACTGAACTAAACGCTGCACTGCTCGCTCTGCCGTTCCCAGAATAAGCACGATGCATCTCCAATTGATTTACCCTTATTACTCATTTTGTACCGGGGTTTGCAAATTCCTCTCCTAGCGCAGAACATAATTTCTTTCCACTGCTGATGGACAGCAGCAGGCTGTCTCTGATAAATCCCATTTGGTCAGAATTGAGTATCTCCATAATCATTCCTCCTGACCGACTGGCTGAAACACTGCTGGCACTGCATTAGCGGAGGCACGTTCAGTAGTTACATTTATCCTTCCTTTAGCCTCTTCCACAGACCCCAGAGCTTTCCCATGATTTCACACGCTAGAGATGCTTTCTACTTAGCTGCAAAGGTCCAGGAGAAGAGGAGATTCGAATGCCATCACCTCTGGGTGGAAAGTGTCCTTTAGCAAGGTTTAACCCACAACCACTGGCCACTCCCAAAGGGAAGCCAGCATCCCACTGCCCTTTTCCCATTTTAGCCAATAGCACTTGGATGGAGCTGGAACAAAACAGACCCCATGCTCAAGGTAAGATTTAAGAGTAATTTAGCAACATGTTTATTTTTGTGCAGTCAGTTACTACAGTTACCGCGCACTGACAAGTGCCCTTAACATGACACTAGGCTCTCTTCTGGGGCTGGCATTTCCTGCCCAACAAGTCTGCCCAGGGGCTCTTATTAATCAATCTATGGCCATGCTCAATATTTGCTGACAAGACCCCTGACAGGGAGTCCATGTTCCCTTTTCCTGGGCATGGAGAACCTCATCTGCCCCTTCTTTTTTTTCTGATTGAACTTGCAACAGTTGGGTACCAGAGATAAACAGGGGAGGAGGAGGAAGACGGCAAGTTAAACACTGAAGCTGACCTGCCTGGCATGCTAATGAGGCACTCGCTGGCTTCAGGAGAGCACTGCAGGGAACACAAACCTGTTAGCAGTGCCTCTTAGTTAACGGCAACATCTAGAAAGCTCCTCGCTGCAGGAGGGAGGCAGAACAAGTGGCTGTGGTGACCATCTCTGCAGGGACTGGAGCCTCCCCAGGCCCTTCCCAGAGGAGCCGAAACCCAGCTGCCAGCCCAGTTTTGCCTCCAGATCTTAGTGCCCCCCAGGTCTCCATAGCAAACCACATTTTTTTTTCTCAGGGACTTCTTTCAACACCTGGGACCTCTTGCCTGGTCCTTGCCAATTAGAGACAGAGTTGCAGAGACTGCAGAATTGCTCTCATTTTGTATTTCATTTTTTCAGCTAGATTAGTTCAGGGATCAAAGAATGAATGAGCTTAGCTCAAGTCCCACAAGCCTCCTTCTCCTCCAGGCAGCTAAACACACTGCTCTGCTTGCTAGACAAACATTTAATCACTTTCTGCACTCAGCATCCTCCACCATGCTGGGAGATGGGCTCTTGCCAGGTTCCTCAAACAGGCAATGCGGCCACGCACATACGTTCACTTCCCGTGCAAGTTGTGGCTGACACACAAGGACTGACACAAAAAGAGGAAATCGCCTTTTGTAAAAGGAAAACATTGTAAATAGGATCAGGTGAAGCAGGTTCCCTGGCTTCCAGAGCATCTTCAATGCAGTGATAAAACAGGAACCTATCTGATATCGTATTTATCAGACAGTTAATGCCAGGAAACAGGGAAGGGGGATTCACCTCCAGTGCCAAATACCACAGGTTTGAGTGGAGGACATTTCAGTTCTGTAACATCTGCCTTTTCATGAGAATGGCAGAAAACTCGTACTACTCCATTTATCAAAAATAAGACTAAGATGTAGCTGCCTTCTCATCTGCAAGTACCAGGATGGGAAGAAGTGTCTGATAATCATCTTTAATCTAGCAGAAGGAGATGCAATGAGATATACCAAGCAGAAAAAAAAGATGCTGGGCAAATTAAGGCAGCAAAGGTAACTTACAGCTGAAGCAACTTGCTCAGGGACCTTGTGAATTCACTGTTGCTTGAAGTCAAACCTGGGCATCTTTCCAAGAGCTATGTTACAGCTCAAGAATAAATTACAGGTGTGACAGAGCTGATGTTCTGGAAGTGGAGAGATATGATAAAAGCCGTGGAAACAGTCACATCAAGCAGAAGTCATTATGAATAAATTGGTATTCCTTACCCCATGGGAACTGCTGAAGTGTGTGGGCCAGGAAAGGGGAGAAAGAGCAAGCTCCCACAATTACCTGCATAGATGGCTTGTCCTCTGGAGACATCACCTCCCAAAGAAAAGAGCACCACTTGGCTCAGCAGGCTGGGTGAGGCCCATGAGCTGGGCCAGCAGTGCTGGACTTGGAGGAACAGTCTTCACTCCAGTACCAAATGCTGAATGTGCTCCATGTGCACCATCTGCTCTCACTGCTGTCCTGCTAACCTGAGCAAATATGGACCTGCTTTGTGAAACCCTCTGCACGACTGCTGGCTCTGGCAGAGCTGGGTAGGTCAAGCTGACATACAATGCATGGAAACTACCACAGTACATCAAAAGGTAGCTGTGGGTTTAAACCCATCCATGGAGAGACAGGAGGGTGGGACAGAGGCACTAGAAGACCTAGAGAAGTCCCCAAGGAGCTGTAGAAGACCTGCAAGCACAGCCAGCCTGGGCATCTGAACAAGGTCTTGGTGCAGAGGTCATCAGGCAGGTTCTGAGATGTTTTAGGACTAAAGTCTGAGTGGTAGGACAATCCACAAAAAACACAGCTGTTGGCTTTGCTGGCCTTCAAAACCTACAAGAATTCATCCCACTTGATCATTTATCACTAGATGCGTGAGCTCTTCATGCATCCCAGCACAGCTTGTGCCTCCCCCTCAAATTATACTCACCTAGACTTCTCTTCAGAGAAACCCCCCAAATAAATCATTTCTGATTCATAATTTATTCAAGCAGTTCCAAATCCTTTGGAGCAGGCATTGCTTGGGTTGTCATCTGACAGGATTAATTGCTTTTCAGAGCTACTGGGAACACCTTCCCCATCCTCTCCTCCTCAGAGCTTTTCTGACTCTGGCAAAGCACAGGCTGGAGGTGCCACCTGGCACTCTTGCATTGAACACAGGCTGTCGAGAAACAGTTTGTGTAGAAAGACAACCAAACTCAGAGTTTCACAGCAATGAAGAAGGTGGCACATCTGTCACTCAGCTCTGCTAATGATTAATTCCCTTTGCCGCCTCATTTCCAGGACTTTGTCAAGAGCTAATTTCTAGCGCTACTACACAGCCCTTGCTGGAGCACCCACCTTTCCACCCTCCCTGGCTGGAAACCAGCTCCTGCAGAAATAAATCCTGTCTGCTCAGGGCTCTGAGCTGCATCCACAGCATAGCTTACACTCTGTGCCTCCTTTCTATCCCCCAAGGGCTTGCATCACTTCCCTCCAGCCCCTCACTGTTCCTAACATCACCTTTCTGCAGCCTCAGCTTCACCACTGGACAAGAGGTGGAATTTTTAACAGTAGATCTCAGTATCTTGGAATGGCCACAGTAAGCCAGGCTTATGCCAAGCTTCCCACATGAAAGACCTTCTTACAAGGGAGTAGGAAGGAGCAAAGAGGAAATGCAAGGACACATGCATGCCCCTTCCTCCTGTAGGGTCTAGAGTTTCTTCCACAGCTTCTGCTGTAGGCTGTATTTAAGACAGCAGCATGCACACACTGCCCAGCTTCCAGCCACAAACACATGGCTTCCAAAGGCTCCTGCAAGCGTTAATCAAACACTTCAGGACACACAGTTTTCACACTCTAATTTACTTAAATGACATGTTACTTTGTCTTCACAACTGAGACACCTAAACAGCTGAACAGAAATCACAAACTGAATCTCATAGGAATAATTAGTATACAAAAAATAAACCAAGCCGAGCTGGAGCCACCCAGGCAAGTGGCCCTTGGGGTGTGCCTGCAAAACAACTCATTTAGAATCGACATAGTCACATGCTGAAGACATTTGGACAGTGTTCCCCAAAGCTCCAGCTACTCTAGGAAAACAACCCACTGCAAAAGGCTGTAATGAAAAATGGATCTTGTGATGTGCAGCCAGACTCAGCATGGAAAACAGACGAAGCTGTTAATCCATTACTCAGGAATGGTCTTAGACATGGGATCATGGCAGAGGTCCTAAGCCCCCACTACCCCACAGACTGTGACAGTACTTCCGCTACTCCCCATGTAGGTTCAAGGTACCTTTTGTAGATGCCCACATTAGTCTGTAGCTGGAGCACAGCCCAGCAATCTTGTTGATGTGTATAATGTCAAGACATCTTTCTTGTGCTCTCCAACTTTCCCCTGTGCTTTGATTATCCCTAGTTAGGAGTTTCCAGAAAAACCTGCTATAAATACTATCATTGCCAAGGAGCAAGCCAACACCAAGGGCAATACCCTTCTGGCATCAGAGAACTTTGGCCTTCAGAAAGCAAGTCCACAGTGACATCTCTCTCCAGAAGCCTCCTGCATCCAACCAAGGACCCATCCCTCCAGTCTGCTACTCAAATACACAACCTCAATCTCTGCAATGTTCTTCCAGTAGGGACACACTCACAACCACACACAGCTCCTCATAGAAACATAGAATCATTCAGGTTGGAAAACACCCTTAGAATCACCAAGTCCAACCATCAACCCTACTCTACAAAGTTCTCCCCTAAACCATATCCCCCAACACCACATCTAAACGAGTCAACCCCTTTCACACCAGCATTGACTTTTCATAGGGCTTGTTTTATACAACCTTTATATAACCCTTTGCTACTAGACAAGATCTACAAGTCTCTTGCACACCACCTTGAGTGCCTTCTTCCTTAGGCACATAATTGCTCCTCTACAACTATGCAGCATTAACTAAGGGTTTTACCACCCAGACACTCACAGGTTGGCAACTCAAGCCCTAACCAGGCATTATTCTAGGACTTACTTGTAGTAAGGACACATCGTAACGCTTCCCATCTGCAGACATCAGTGCTTTCACAGTGACATTACTACTCTCTACCCTGAGCTCACAGGTGAGTTAATGTTGACTTAGTTATGGCACAAATTAGCAGAAATTACAGTTTTGCTCCTCCTCTATGAGATGTTAACTATCAGCAGTGCTGCAAGTCCCCCCATGTGACCAGCAGTTGTCTGAAGCATTTAGTAGGTTCTGAATTTTTAAACAAAGATGTATTCTCATGAGTGTTTATAGGGCATTAAGTAAACATTGGACTTTTTACTAAAATGTAAAAACATTTAAAACCATCTCAATTACTCGGCTTTCATTTATATAGCACTGGAACCTCTCCATCCCAGGAGACTGTAGAAACAAGCATGAGTTACTAAATAAAAAATGCACCTTTACAAGAAAACCAGATGACTCCACTGCCTTTTGGCAACCTTCAAATGCAAGAAGAGCAGCAAAAATGATATAAACCCTCTTTGCTTCCTTTTACAGATTATTTTTTCTTTTCATACCAGAGCAAGAGCAAAACACTGCAGGACAGAAAACGGGACCACATCCTGGTTTGAAGGCACTGCCCTCTTGTTAACACATTAATAGTGAAATCCTTGAGATTAACCAGGTAATTACCTCCTCCAGTGGATAAAGTAAAAAGTAAAGAGATTCCTGAATGCAACATAACTCCCTCCTCCAAGGCCTCAAAACAGGTTCACTGACCAACAAGGAAGCAATGCAGAGGTGCTGGATGCTCTCTTGAGTCACTGCAGCATTGCTTATCTTGCTGCTTCTCCCAGGGTGCTGACACATTCCTTCATTAGCAAGGTACATCCTTCCTTGTCAAGTTTCTGCTTGGCCCCAGACACTAAGGAGAGGCTGACAGGTAATCATTTAAAACTGCATTTGCCCTAACGTTGTAAACTTATTTACTATCCACCTGATCCAGCTCTTACTGCAGACTATGTAAAAGCACCTAACAAGGCTTGGATTTGGCTCCCTACTATTTAACACCTACAGTGGGGGCAACCTCATGTGGGGGACTTGCTGTTTAAAGCATTAATATAAAAATGCCTTGGGAAATCCATCAGAAGTTAGGAAGTCATGAGCAATTCTTTTAGTACATATATATTTGTGCATGTATATAAAAAAAAGTATCCTCCTCTTACTGTAAGAGATTTTCTCTGCACCTTGAGAGGCAGGCTGGCAGGAGAGGACTTTGTGTCTTTCACAGCATGGATGCCCTAGTCAGCGCACGTCTGAGGGCAGTGAAGATGCAAGTCAATTCATAGTTATTTATTATGGATTTTTTTCTTGACACTGGATTCTGAATGGCAAATCTGGAGCCCTGGGCAGATTCCCAGCACTCACTGCTAACAATGCACAAAAACAAAACCAGGAGGAAGAGAAGTTATCCATCCAACCATGCCCTGGGCTAAAGGCATTGTTCGTTACAAATTGCTCAACGACTTTATCTTCCTTGTGTGCATAGCACAGTTCTCTTAAATGATTTTTCTGCTGCTAAATCCCACTGTGGTTCTGGGTCACTCATTGAAAGGGAAGGCGAGAGGCTGCTTGGGATGGAGCGCAGACACGGGGTATTGTTTGCTTGAGTACAGCATGGTGCTGAACCCCGGGCCTCTCGTGATTAATTGCAGAAGCTGGAATCTTTATACAAGTACTTTTAGAGGAGAATTTGATTAAGCTTAAAACTTATCTTCTCAGAATATTTGTACCAGCGAGACCTGATCTTGCAAGAAGGAGAAAACCAACCATGCAGCAAAAGGGAATTAGCTTAAAGGAGAAAGCAGTTAATTGGATGTTTGTGCTTGGCTTTTGTTTTTTACTAGTTGTTTTTCATTTATTTTAAGGGAGAACATTAACAGCACTACATACTGATCAGAGATGCAAAGCTACTTTTGGCATCAGACAAGCTGTCCCTAAAGTTGTACTGGAAAGGCTAAAAATAATAGAAAATATACAATAATCACATTTTTGGCATTCACAAATGGTGACATTTCTTACAAGACTGCCTCCATAAGTTAGGTAGGACACAGGGCCCACAAGAATGGAAATTGGGTCCAGTGAGGTCCCCCCCAAATACATTTCTAGAGGACCTCAAAGGTGCCAAGCCACAGGGGAGCTAGTTCTGTCATCAGAGGCATATTTCAAGAAGCAACAAAAATTTGGGACCTTCAGGAGGACATACTTGTTTAGAAGCTCCCAAGCTTCCGCCTCCATCCCAGATTTCCCAGAACGAGCAGTTACTGTATCCCAGTGGCAAGTGGCCCAGCTGCTGTGGTCCAAGGCAACTGGAGCAAATCAAGGCTTCTTCAAATCAGCTTCTTTATCCAGAATAGCACATGCAAAATCCAGACCAGAGTGCCAGAACACAACCTTTGCTTGGCCAAGGGCATCTCTCTGTCTCCCCCTATTCCAAAGCCATTGATCCCATCTGCAGGCAGCATGCAGAGCAGAGCCATAGATAGACCTGACAGCCCCAAGGAGCCCTCCACTCTCAGCTCTCACCCACAGCCAGCTGCTTCATCCTGGTGCAAGCTTGGACTTGAAATCCACAGCCAGCACACTCTTAAACACAGCACCTCTCTTCATCTTTCACCCCTTACAGCTGCTTGACCTCTGCAATATACCAGCAGCTCAGAGGCTGGTACCTTTCTGAAGTCATCAAGAAGGGGAATCTGAGGACAGTAGCATACAGGAGACCTGGACTTTTATCGAAGATGGAGAAATCACCTGGAAGTTTCCCCTACTGAAAGGGGAGAAGTTTGCATGGAAGAAGGCTGCAGGCCTCGCCTAACAAGGGCAGCAAAGGGCAGGGACTTGTACCATGGGGAAAACCATGGATCAGCCAAGGAGTTTACGCTGGGGAGATCAGGAAATGGGAGTAACAGAACTGACAAGCCATGCTGACTTCAGCTTCTTTCCAGCCAGAGACGGTGGTGAGAGGGAAGGTCAAGATGTTCTGATTCTGGAGGGACACTTAGTTTTCACTGAGATAGCTTAGAACAGGAGGAGGTGAGTGGGATGATGGAAATAAAGCATGCACATGTGATCTGGGAGGAGCTTTTCCCCATCTGCACATTTTGGAGGAGCAAATACAATTTGTCTTGACACCTCGTATATAAAACTGGATGGCTTAGCAAGACCTGAATAAGGTTTTTAAATGGAAGATGATACTATGTGACTGACAAAACTGATCAGATTCCTAAAAGAAAAAGATGAATAGGAATCTCACATCTGCAGACTTCTTGATACAGCCTTGTGTATTCAAGATTTAGAATAAGTCATGATGGGAAGGTGAATTAATAGAAGAGTGAGCGCAATAGGTTTGCAAGAGAAAGACTTGTGCCTGACTAGTCAATCACAAGGTGCAGGATTCATCAGTGGTTATGGGTATCACTGCCTGAGCTCACTGTCCAGAATCCCTTAGAGAGAAATAAGCTTTTCTAGGGTATAATTAATTTAATCCTAAATTAGATGTTGAAAACTGATCTAATGTATTACATCCTGAAAGTGCTTATTTCTCTCTCTTTTTCTTTTCTCTCTTTCTTAGATTATAGGCAGAGCCTGGGACTTTGTCTCATGTGTGGAAGCTGGGCATTAACCGCACTAGTGCCATGGCTACCTGGGTTTAGCCCCAGGAGGGGGCAAGGACTTGGACCCCTCACTGCAGCACTGGGCACTGTACTTCCAGCCAGATGAGGAAACACTGATGCCATCATACCAATGCTTTGAAAAGCTCCTCTGGGGTGTTGTGCACAGTCCTGTTTCATTCTTTGGAAGACAGGTCTGCCTGAGCAGATGGAAATGAAAGGAAGGCACCCCGTGAGCTTGGCTTGCTCGGGCAGGTGGAAGAAGTACTGGGGGTTGTGCCTGTTCTCTGTAAATGGCACCTGGGCATTGCAGGTTAGGATAGAGGCTGTGTTGATGGGAGAAAAACTAGGCTGCATTTTAGTCTGTCCATAGTCTTAGTGAGGTGATTCTTCCAGGTTTGGGGACAAATTTCCTCACTGATCCTGAGCTCTGAAAGTACGTGAAGGAGGTATGATGGTTAGTGAGCCGAATTCCATGCAGCAGAAGATTCTTCCCAGCTCCTTGCTTCTTGGTACAGAAGGGTATTGTTTGCAAGCTGTGGGTCCACCCTTGCTGCCAGTAGAGTAGTGGTGCAGAATCAGGGATTTGTAATGTTGGCAGGGCCACAGCTTGTGGTGGAAGGGTGCTCTAGGAGACATACCTACCTCTGATTGCAACCTTCCTCTGTTCTGGGTGCCTGCCTTGCCTTGTCAGTTCTTCTGTTACTCCCATTTCCTGATCTCCCCAGTGTAAACTCCTTGGCTGATCCATGGTTTTCCCCATGGTACAAGTCCCTGCCCTTTGCTGCCTTTGTTAGGCGAGGCCTGCAGC
>JAVSBS010026796.1:0-39300 GCA_033124195.1 Coracias cyanogaster | reverse complement strand
GTGGCAAAATGGAACTTTTTCAGTGCATGCACGAGAGACTGGGGCTGTAAACAGTTAAGAAGAAAAAAGCCTTTTTGTATTCCACCTTCCTCCCAGGCCCCTGTAATCCACGCCAACACACTGAGCCTTCTAGTATTACTTTGTTAAGCGGTAGGGTGAGAATGTGACAGTAAAACAGATGACCGGACATCCCATATTAGTTGCCCTTAATAGCAAAGTATTTTGTTCCACAGACACGTTATGATAAATCAGCTCTAGGCACTGCAGAAGGGATTGCTAGCACTGACCTCGACATAAAATGCTGAGCTATAACTGTACATGAAATGCAAAGCAATGAAGAAAAAACGGTGCACGCCTGCCTGCTTTGATCATTTTAATGATATTATTCAGTCAGCACAATAATTTGAAGTACAGAGTTTTGCTTAAACTTGTATTTCCCCAGTGGATTTGTGAGAAAAAGGCTGTCCATTAAGTGCTGACAGTTTGGTCTTCACTGGTGGTTACAAAACCACCTGAGGAGTTTAATCTCCTCTCAGCTGTATGATGCAGCAAACACACAAGCACCTCTAACATTTCCCGGCCGTCGAAGCAAGCCTCCCCGCGGCACAGGACAGCAAACTCCACCGATTTCAGTGCACAAACATGAGGGCAATGAGAGCTAATCTATGCTCACTCTCTTGGCCCAGCAGGCAAAGCCTCGCTCTGCAGTGCTGACATTGGCCTGTTTCTCTGTGGAGATGATGGCTGAATTGCAACTAATTAGAGAGGCAATTAGGATCAGAACAGCCCAATATAAACTGGGCCCAATTATCAAAGTAAGGCCCCCGCTGACTCCAGAGCCAGGATCGTATTAACCGAATCAAAGAGAGCACTTCATAAAGGACTTGTTTTCGTAACACACTCGGTGAACTCTCAATTGTATACCCAGGTGCACATCTTCACTTCTCAGCTGCCATGTGCAGCAGACAACCTGAGCACTTCGAAGGCTGGCAGAGAAGGAAAACTCACTGTGGCACTGTGTCCCTCCCACATTTTGGGTCCCAGTTAAACACAGCTATTCAGCTGGCATCCCAGTCTTACCAGCCTTGGAGATGCTTGCAGCTGAGCTAGAACACCGCATTTTTCCCTTCCAGGACCAAGTATTAAGATCCATTTGTGACAGCAGTATAGTTTGCATATAATCAGGAAAAAATACATTGCATGAAGAAGAAAATACTAGTTCACAAGTAATTGCATGTGAATTCTAACATTTGCAAAAAATAACATCATTTGGGACATAAGCACGCTGCCTTCTAGTCATAGACAATAAGCAAAACAAGAAAGGGGATGCAAAAAAGATCTTCTCAAGCCTTATAGCCACCAAGTTTGTTATCTCCCCTCCCTCGCCAGCAGCACACAATAAAAACCCCACAGAGTAATGGCAGAGGCAAACAGACAATACAGAGCACTTGACTTTATCCTGTGAGCTAATACAACATTACAATTGTATTACGGAAACTGATAGTAACGTGATGTACAGCAAACTTGCCATCAAGAAACCTTGCTCTCGTAGAAACCCTCTTTTATCCTATTCTGAACACTTGCTAACCTGATGCCATCATAAACATGATCCATGCCACTAAGAAGCAGTAACAATTGAGAACTAATGAACTTGACCTAGGTCTCTCTTATTAGTGTCAAGTTTAGGGGAACATTTTTAGATCAGTGTTTAATTTCAAGACATACAAGGAGCACATGGATGGTACTGAAAGCCAGGACACCCTCAGGAGAATTAACTGGCTGGTACTTGTGCATCAGGGCAATATCAGCTCCAGGTGCTGTTAAACAAAATGAAACCATGAGAAAGCAAACATTTTTTCTTCTGAGAGGAAAAAAAAAACAGAAATGAGAGATGAGAAAGATCTTGTTCCCTGAGGAAGCATAGGGATCATTTTTATTACTCTTCTGAAGCATTTAAATGAACAGTGGGAAAAGCCAAAGAATTATAACGTCGGTATTTGGAGTGAAGGAACACATCAAGCAAGCTGAAAAGCCTGTGACATGGGAAGATGGTACTTCTGCTGAGTTTTCAGAAGATGTGATTAGAGCATGCCAGTGGCCAAGAATGCAGATAATAATACTCCCTAGCAGGTGCCAGAAAGTTCAGCCTCCTCAGGGCAGGGAAGTCTGGGCTCTGTGAAGGGCTGCGAGTACCAAGCTTTGCTGTATAAACAGCAGCAGGCACAATTTAAGAATCTTCTTTCTTGTCTTTGGGAATGAAATACCTACTGAGTTATTAAGAGACATACATCTTAAACTTTTCTATGTTGGAATGCTTTTTAATTTATGCATAAAGCAAAAATATTGCTTGCTGGTCAAATAGCAATTTTCTTTTCATATGAAAGTGTAGCATGATTTTAAAACACAAATACCCATTTCTTTGCAATGGACAGTCCAGCCAAGATGCCATGATTTATTCATCAATCATTTTATGTCAATCAACATTAGCCACTAATATTTAATTACATAATTTTTTTTTAAAGTTTTTATTTCTTATATCACCTAGAAAATTGTTAAGACTTTCTCTTCTGAAAATATCAGCTTTTTCATACAAGAATAGAAGTGATGACATTCGAATCCTACAGTGATCTGTTATATGATGCAAATCTAAGCTAATCTCAGCCAACGTTTGAGACCCACTCAACTTTTAGAGTACCACTGAATCAATGCCTTGTGCTCAAACCTTACTGAAACATCAAGATTTCTGCAGAACACACTTGTCTTTAAGACCTAGGCATAAATAAGGAACTAGTGATGACAATGCTGCAGAAAACTGGTACCTCAGAGTTTCATGATCCACCTTAAGCCCAAAGGCTGCTCATGAACTGAGGGACATGAGTCTGCAAGACTAGCAAATACTCTAAGATCCTACTAAGGTGGCTAAAAAGTGCTGAAGTGCTTTACAGGACCCTACTGGGGCCTCAATTGTCACGACACCTCCTTTTCCCTTCCTTTGTAGATAAAAACACCAGTGACAAGACCAACACAGCCAGGGTAGAGGCTCAGAAAAAGTGTGAGTGTGTGTCATGGGAGCGGGGAGGAGTTCCTGGTGCACAGCCTGCACTCATTAACAGCCACCCAGGGCACGCACGATGATGTCCACCTCTTAGGAGCAGCAAGGGCAATGGACGGGAGGTACCAGCCAACCAAGAGTGAATAAAGAACAACAAACTGGGTAAAAAAGAGAGAGGCACGTCTTGACTTTATCCATCCTCCACATCTTGCTTTTGAGTACGGATCAGATCTAGGCAAAGCCTGACACAACTCTGCAGAATATGTGCACTTTGGAAACAGATCTGGTACCTCTGTGCTACATAAGAGCTAAGAGAGGTATTTTAATTCCATTACAAATAAAACAATTAGATCTTTGTTAAATGACTAAACTTGACTGGAAGTTAGCTAGTGTGCTCCAAAACAAAACATGTTTGGTGAGGTGCTTGTGCTGTTCCCAGACACGTTACCTAGAAGGGCTGAGTGAAAGAGCTGCAATATTTTAGAAGAAACATTATTAGCAATTAGTCCGCCTCAGATAATCCCAGCAGAATGTGACTTTATTTTAGCAACAAAGTAGACCAGGCTTTTCCATTAAAAGGTGAATTGCAAAATGTTTTGACAGGCAGTAAAGAATTTTGATGTACCGCGTTAGAGCTTTACTCGAACACGGAAGGAGAAATTATCACTCTTGACTATTATGGGAGAAGCAGAAACTGAATTTACTGAAACTGGCAGTTTCCTGCGTTTGATGTCTATCTGATATTTACTGAAAGTCGCATTTTTCTGTTTGATAACTGCCAGAGGTGTTGAGGGCTGCACCGACCCATTTACCCTCACTGCTCTTCTCCCCATTGGGAACGTACAGTCTAAATGTTATAACCAGACAGAGGAGAAAGGAGCAGCAAAGGCTCGAGTTATCAACCAGGCGGTGACGCGCACTCATCGTTAAACCTGAAAGACAAACCGCGGCGTGTTTGTAACGAGGGCGGCACGGGTGGTCCGGGCGGCAGGTGCTGCTCGGAAGAGAGGGTTCACCTCGGAGCCCGCCCGCACCCCGCACGGCCCGGTCCTCGCCCTCCACACCCCGCACGGCCCCCGCCGCCGCCGCCGCTCTCGGGCCCGGCCCCGTCCATCCCCTCAGGGGACCCTGCGGCGGGAAGCGCGCGGAGCCGCCGCGCGCTTCTCCCTCGCACCTGAGGCCGCGCGCGGCGCCGGGTCCTCCCGCCTCCCTCGTCCCCGCCCGGCAGCGGCGCCGCGGCGCTGGGCGGGACGCCCCTCACCGTGCCCGGCCGCGAGGCACCTGGCGCGGCTGAGCCGTGCCACCGCAAGCACACGAAATCCGCCGCTTCTTCCTCGCAGCGAGCCCCGCTCCGCCCCAGGCGAGGCCGCGGCCCCCGCGCCGCCGTCCCGCCGCCGCAGCCCCTCGCTCACCTCCGCGGCGCAGCCCGGCCAGAGCAGGGCGAGCAGCAGCGGCAGCAGCAGCGGCAGCGGCGCCGGGCGGCCCCCGCTGGCCATCCCCGCGCTTGGCGCTGCCCGCCCGGCGTCCCGCGGAGCTCGGCCCGGGCCGCTCGGACTCTGCCCCCGCCCGCCCGCGGCTTTTGGCCTGGGGGCTGCTGCTTCGCACCCGCCTCGGCGCTCCCGGCGCCCTGGGGTGGTGACAGGGGCCGGGGCTGGCCGGGGCGGGGCCGCTGGGCCACCCCTCTCCTCCCCTCTCGTCTCCCCCCCGCGTCTCCTGCCTGGGGCACCGCCGGCAGCCGCCGTCCGTCCGTCCGTCCTCAGCGGGCACAGAGTGAGCGAGGAGCCGGGGGCTTTCCCGCCTGGGAGCTGAGGTGAGAGCCGCGGAGGGGCAGCCCCGGGCGGCGGTACCTACGCCCCTCACGGGCCGTCGCGCCCGGCCTCGGCGCCTGCCGGGGCTGCGCAGCTCGCTGCGGGGCCGGCCCCGTCCCGGGACGGCTGGAGGTGCCCCAGGACACGGGGCCGCCTCCATCCCGCGCAGGTGGCGGGCGTCGCCCGAACGGCTTCGGGGCTGCGCGGCGGGAAACGGGACGGGACCCGCCCGGGCCAGCCCCGGGCGCAGCCCGAGCGAAGACCCGGCCTGGGCGCGCCCGGAGCAGCCCCGGCGGGGCGAAGGGGCCGCTTAAGCAGGGGCGGGAGCGAGGCGGGAGGCGGCAGTGCTGGGGGCGAGGCGGCATCGGGGGAGGCCGGCGGCTGCCCAGGCCCCTGGCGCGGTCCCGCACTGTCCGGGCCGCTGCCCGGGGCGCTCCGCGCACTGACCGCAGAGTTGGCCTTTCGGCTGCATTTTCCTCTCTCATGTTTCGGAATGAGACAGCGAAGTCCCAGCAGGGACAAAGTGCTGCCCGCTGCATACGTGCAAATCAGTGAGAAATCGGTGAAAAATGTTTCTTCCCCCTGCTCTCCACATAGCTTGGCACGACAGACAGGTTTTCTGAATGGAAGTGCGATTTGCAAAGTGTTGGCAGTACGTGCGGTTTATCACATTTACGTTACTGACAAAACCATTGCGTGTTCGAGGTAACGTCTCGGCAGAGAAGGTGCAGTGCTGAGATGGCACACGGCGAGAATGTGTGTTGGCCAGGCCGGCCACAGCGATCTTACCTTGTCTGCAGCGTCCGCGAGCGCTGCATGGGAAATGCTGCCGTACGGGTGTTAGCGGCCCTACAGAAAAAACAACAAGATACAAACATGTAATATTTATACGTAAACCTATTTAGAATTACTCATGAGATGGAAATCTAAAGCCTTTCATGAGCATAGAGGTAGCCACTGAGCTTTGTACAACAGCTTCTCTCACAGGTGTGAGTATAGAAGCTGGATCTCCATTCAGTGGGCAGTGCTGTCAACCCCCTAGGAAACCTGCTGTGAAAGATAGTTAGGAGAGCCTGCTTTTCCCAAAGGATTGGTACTAGCAGCAAGAACACACCTCTAGAAGAGCAGAGCAATATGTTCAGTGTCAAAGATCTTGTGCATCATCACAGATGTTATCACCTTGGCTCTAAAATCTCAAGCATCAGTAAGAGCAAGCTGGTATAGAAAGGTCCAGAAAAAAAAGGGGGGCAATCCCCTGTTTTCAAGCCATATCTTGGTGATCATGTAGAGGAAACAGTGTCTTAGGGATAAAACCACTAAACTGGTGCATTTTACTTGCATTTTATTTGTCAGATTCCGAAACCTGTTGACTGTAACAGTGCTACATATTTTTACACAAGAATACTGTAAGAAGGACAAAAATGGGGCCTGCAGTCATTTGTAAGCCATAAGCACCTATGAATTACAAATATCTAAACCCACCACCAAAATTTAACATTATACGAACTGATGTTAGACAGAAGGTAGCAGACACTCATTTACACAAAAATGCAAACAAAAGGTGCCAGGTTCTCTGAGAGAACAGGGTCAGAGCAAGAGAGACTGCAGTGGAAGAGAGCTGTCAGTCCTGAGAAATGACACAACTTTAGATGCAGAGTGAACAGTGTGACTCTCACTGAGTGAAGAGGATAGTACTGAAAAGGACAGCTCTTGAATACTAGGCCAAAGAAGTATTGGAAGAAGCAGGAGAAAGCAGGCCAACCGCTGTTAGGATAAATCAACGAATATGTGCACAATACCTAGTGAATGAAATACTGCTATAATAAAAAGATACTGAGTGAGTTCTCAGATGATGAAAACCCTGTGTAGAAATTTCAAAAAAAGAAGTCAGCAAGCTCAAAGCAAAAAGTGCTAATAAGAGAGATGCAACAGAAAGACAGAGCATGTAAAACAAAGTCCTCTTTGAGCCCAGTCTTATCCCAGTGGCACCCATTTCGCTGAGGAGCTGGCTGCTAAGCAGTGCCACCCAGCTGGGTGGTAGCTGTGTGCGTTAGGGCTGAGAAACAGCAAGTCATATGTCACTTAAAAGCATGTATGCCTTTATGTGAGTTTCTAGGATGGCTACATGACTTCAAGGTAGCATTGAGTGGGAAAAAAGGTGAGATCAGCCACTGGAGCTCTCTTCTGCTCATTGCTGCCATAATTGATTGCAACCATCCACAGAAGGTCTGTGGAACCTTGATGCAGACTGTGTTGCCATTGTAGTCTGTAATATCTCCAGAGAGGTGCAACCCAGAGAGTCAGTCTTGCCTGGCCAGACTAGAAAGCAACTGAAACCTGCAGCAAACCAAAGTTCGGCTTTTTTCACAGTAATTGATATTCACGATTTAAATTATTTTGGCTTTGATTTTTGCTTCCTCAGTTCTTTATGGTAAAACAAGGGTAACAGCCATTTCTCTTTTTACAGATAAGGATACATGTGGGAAACATGACAGCTGTAGGAATTCAAGTGTAAAGTGCAAAGTTTCACAGCACACTGTAAAATGAAAATTAGGGCTTAAAGAAAAGAATGAGCAGAGTATGGAATATACCCATCATGAATGAAGCAGAGGTGCTATAGAAAACAGCCTGTATCTTCCTGTACTTAAAAGGACTATCCTAATCATATGCATTAAAAAAACACATTAAAATTGAGCACACAACCCTAATTTTTATTTCCTATCTTTTGAATCCTTGACTTTGCAACTTCAGTGGTCTTGTTATATGTGATGTTGGTTTCTTTGGGTGCAATGAGAATATAGTTAGGGCTGCTCTCATTTTTTATATTTCAATAAGTGTAGCTGTGCATCTGCCTCAAACTGTGGGTCATGTCCTGTGGTCTTATTTTATCAGAGTTCCTAAGAATGAAATCGTCTTTGTTCTTGATCCTTGTCTGGAAACCAAACTTCTGGGTTATGTTATAGGGCCAGGTTTTGCGCCTCTGGCTTTTGAGAATTTTATGAGCTGAGGTTTGGTGACGCTTGTGTAAAACCTGTTCCTTTAGGAACAGTTCCTTAAGCTGCCATCTTTCCATGCACATGGGTGGAACTCCTGAGCTGAAAATCCATATGGCTTATTCTGTGTTCAGAGTAGTCCTTTGCTCAGATACACACCCAGACAATGGTCCAGCCCAGTTTGCAGTAGATACTGCCAAGTCTGCGCTTGAAACTATCGCAAATGATGATTTTTTTTTTAAGTTCATGAGGTCTTTTACTGTAGACAGGCATCACATCTTCTTTTAGCTTTTTAAGAAATTATGTGAGATGCTCTTTGTTCATGATTTCAAACACTGAGTGAAGACTGTCTCTTTTCTAGGCTGAAACCTTCTACCCTTTTTATGTTGATCTGTGCTTTCATATATAGTCCCCTTAAATAATTGGATTGCTGATAAAATAAAAAGTGGCCTGAATAGGAATAATGTGATGTAGTGCCAACCTCAAGCTGTGCAGTATTGACATATGTAAATGGTTAAGACATATTTTGGTTAGCTGGTAATTATCCATGTTTGTACATCAGATGTATATTTTAATATAAACAGGTTCAGAGGGGAAAACAACGACACTATGGAACAGTGTTTATAGACTATCTGCAAACAGAAGGAAAGAGAAGACCTGCTGTTAAAAAAAAAGAAAGAAAGAAAGAAAGAAAAAGTGCTGCATATACAGATCCTCGATCAGCGTGAATGGCATTAACAAAGAATTTGTTTGAACGGATTAAGTGGCTTATCACAGCTGCCTGGTGAGTTTTACAGATTGCTACATATTTTATCTAGAGTCACTGAGATATATTCTTAGCTATCAATTTAACAGCAATAAGAAATCACCAGTTAAATCATTTGTAGACTGCTATAAATACGATAAGACTACACGAGTCTTTAAGTTTATACCCTTTAAATTTCAGGTACTATACTATTGAAAGAGTAGGAAGCAGGAACTATAATTCTGAGTCTGTTTTAAGAGGAAAGATATTCCTACATTCTAGTGATGAACACATTTTGAGAAGAAAAAGCAATGACCAACTCACACCTGAATGCCTGTCCCAGGGTAATTTTGCAGATGAGGAAGAATGATTAAAAGGCATGAAGAAAACTTTTAGAGACTATGGGGGGAAATACCAGTTAGCAGCTGTGGCAGGAGTTCTTTCTGGAGGAAAATGATCTTTATGAGAAAATTAGGGTCACTGTGGCCTGGAATTTTCAGAGTGGTGTGGAGGATCAATGATTCCATCTTTATAATATCTTTCTAATTTATCATTTCATGTAATGACCACCTTACTTCTCATTAATAATTAATAATAAAGCTTATTTCCTGTATTGCTGCAGAAATTTTGGGCTACCTTTTTGTTTTACTTTATGCTCTCTTTCTGCATGTAGAAATCGTAAGAGACATGATTTCAGCTTTGTAATCCATCACCAGCAAAGAGCTGGGCTTCCCTAGCAGCTCCTTGGGAATCCCGTAGCTGTTCCAGAAATCTGTCTGGAGTGGTCCCTCTAGCCATTCCTAGTGGTGGGATTGGAAATGGGTCACCAAGGGGAAAGTTACAAGGACTCTTACACAGTCTTGTTCATGCCTGTCTGTCTGTACTTAGTCTCACAAATCCAAAAAGACAAATGCATATAGCATGTGCTGACTAGTTCTTGATGATGCATACCCCTTGTGACTATAGTCTTTTACTCTACAATTGCCTCAAACAGGACTTAATCATGTGTACACACACATCACTTCTTGGAGGCTGTATTTTTGTGAAGGTCGGATGCTGGAAGTTTAGTTTTAAGTTAGCTTTCTCCTTTTCAATCAGGTGGCTGCTCGTTGTTTTTTCAGCACAAGAAATTGATGGGGTAAGTGACACCGATATTTCCTTTAGAGGGGTGGTAGATGGGATGGTACAGTTCAAATGAGCTGTAGTGGGAAAGCGGTGATGCTTCTTTCAGTATTTCTGCAGTTCTAACTTTCCTTTCTGCTCCTGCTGCTCAGCTTAACTATTTTGCAGTTTTCTTCTCTGGATCCTTCTAGATTCTAACTTTGGCACCTTGAGGTGCTCTTGGGAAGCTGCACATAAAAACCCTCTCTTGTGGACTGAGTCTGTCCTTCCTGATGAGGTCCCTTCAACAGCTCTACATTACAGCACACATCACACTCCAGCTTTCAAGCCCTCCTCTGTCTGTAGCCTAGATCTTCAACCGCTCCCTGTACATTCCTATCTCTCTGAAGCCAAAATTTCACATATAATACGGTCTAAATATCTACTTTATTTTCCTCTCTGTGCTGTCCTCCATTTTAACCTCACGTTTCCAATGCTGCCACTGAAACTTCAGGTCCAGACTCTTTGTTTCTTTCAGATATTTAAAAGCTCTTTTTTTGTTGTTTTTCTCCTAAAGTCATATCTTTTCAGTTGAACTGTTGAAAATGGATTTTTTTTAATTTATTTTGCAAAATGTGTTCTGTTAGAGCAAAGGGTAACAGCTTATGTGTTATTAGAAACTTGCATTCCATTGACATTCCAGTAGAGGCAAGTTTTTAATAACTAGGTGAGAGACTAGTGTGGAGTAGATTAGTAATTTCATGGGAAATCCATTGTGTGAAAGAGAAGCAGTCTATGAGAGTGACCATCATACCCTCTGTTCTAAGGCTTGGGAGTAGCAGATATTCTAAAAATATTGTAGATAGAAAGAACAGAATTTTCCTCCTTATCTAATATTTGTCAGTATTTTCTCCTTGAAAAATGGGAGTATGAAGCTATTGGATTCTGGTGGTCAATAAAACTAGTAACAAAACAATGTTGACCTTGATAAAAATGAAACCCACACGGAGCAAATATTTTCAAGTTATCAGTTTTTGCTTGCTTCTATAAATTATTCTTAAATCTTTTAAGTCCTTGTCACCCTGATCAAAACGACTGATCATTTGCACAGTTTTGCTGAAAAAATCATGTCACCAACCCTCTCAGTGAGCTTATAAATGCATAAAGATGGTATATATAATTGGTATAAGTTTAATACTGCACTTTGCCCTGTGGGTACACAAGGGTAACCAAGTCTTTTGCCTTAAAAATCATTTAATTGGGTAATATGTCTAGTTGACAATATTTGATGATGTGATTGTTGTCTGTTGTGTACTTACAAATCCATGTACTTTTGATTTTTAGGGAGGATATGCTTACATTGAGCCATGTGGGGGACAGGATTGTTCAGTTTGTCGGTGCTTTCCAGAAAAAGGGTCAAGAGTAAGTGACACTAAGAACTAATGATAATGACTGTTGTAAATACTGTTTGTTTTGTGTGCATAGCTGTTCTTTAAAATCAATATGGTTGACATAAATCAATAAATCAATACTCATAAACAAGTCTGAGTGTAGCAAACCATCATAATTCAGTGGAATGAAGTACAGCCATCACTGGAGGAAGTTAAGGTTATTTGTAAACATGTTTGCTTGTGAATTAGGTTTGCAATAATTGTGGTGCCTTTTTGTGATAACAATTTTTTGCGATCAGTCTAGTAGTTAGACAAAGGTCATTCTT
The DNA here is from genome assembly GCA_033124195.1 of Coracias cyanogaster. NCBI lineage: Eukaryota > Metazoa > Chordata > Aves > Coraciiformes > Coraciidae > Coracias > Coracias cyanogaster. Next base: position 27,884 of record JAVSBS010026796.1, on the reverse strand, counting down.
AGTATATATTAAGTTTAGCAATCTGTGCTCGTTTCCCGCTAAGAGGCTGGTTAAAAGAGGATGTGTATGGCATTTACTAGTTTTATGAGAGCTTGGGTGTGTCTTATTTGGATCAGGTGATTGTGGAACAGCTTGCAGACTTTTTATTTTACCAACTTAATGCACTAAGTATAAAAAAAAAATCAGAATTGTCTTTGTCTTATGAATAATTGTAAAACATTGAATGAAGCCAGGGCATCTTCGTATGATATGCTAAAATCTGTAACTGTGCATGTTGCTATCTCTTAACTGAAATATGGTCCAGTGATGACTCGTCTGTTGTCTTGGCTGTTCTTTCTCACAACACCTATCTATATAGTGATAGCCAACAATTTAAATGTTACACGAGGAGAGGACTTATTAGATACATGCCCTGATTAGTGAACAGCTGGAAAATTGTCAGTGATGGAAATGGTTTTCTTTCGAAGCACTAATGTTAAAGCTTAGGGTTAGAAAGCTCAAATGTGGTGAATCAGTTTGTAGAAGCACTGCATGCCCTGTTTGTGTACACAAGAGCAAGACACCCTTTCCTTCTGTGCTGCTGTGGTTAGCTGTGTGCTTTGCTGTGTCATGATCACTGCCCCAGTGTCCTTGGATCCTATCCCAGTCCTCCAGGATTATGTCTATACAAAAGTCCCAATGCTGTAGGATTTTCATAATAGGGGCCTAGGATGCAGCTATCTCTGTAACACTGTGTTAGCAAAAAGGGCATCCCAGGAAAAATGTTTTGACTAGCAGCACTGCAGTGTCCCTCAACGGGCTGTTTGGATACCACAAACCTGATCTGAAGGGCCATTGAAAAACAACTTACTCTAAAACTGGGGGACATTTCCCTGATTCTGGTTCTCTCTCAGCAGCCTGGAGGTTCTGAATTAAACGCCCATCATCAGTCAATGATAAATACTCACTGCAGTTATTACAGCGCTTTCCTAAGTTGACCTCCCCCCTGCAGCTAAACTGAACCATGAGTCATGCATTTGCCATTAGTTTTCTGAAGAATTCCAAGGATCTGGACCTAAGTGTCAAACAGAATTTTAATAATATTTCAAAATAAATTTAGAGTCATTATGCAAATGTGAGTCTGAGAATTGTACCATTTTCTGAAACAGCTCTGAAATACAAATGCACACGGATGGATAAAATATCTCAGATGTAATAGGAATTTATATTTCATGCAATCATTTCTGTTAATCAGTATGCAAGAAATAGAAATACTTACCAGATCCTACATGAACTATGACTTAACTAAACACCACTTCAAACATATTGTTGCAAATATTTTCTATACTAATGTGTGGTCATGAATTACTTCCTATAGGATTACAGAATCTTTTTCTCATCCTACAAACCTGTTGATTTCTAAACTTTGCAGTCGTTCTGCCTTTACACTCTGACACACTAACTTTGCTTTCCCAGCTTTTGTGGAGACTACCCACTACAAAATAAAAGATTTGTTTATCCTATTGTTAGTTTCCTAGAATGCAAAACTTCTTATTTATCTGCTTTTCTGTCTGAACTCTGCTCCCAGGCTGGTTCCCCAGAGTTTTGCATCTTCCTCAGTCCTATCTGTAAAGTGCAAGAAATAAATAACCATTGAAAGCCTCTGGCATTGTACAGTATGCAATCCTAACATTTCAAAAGTGTACTGTTTATTAAATAATCCTTTTCTGTAAAGAAGTTGGGATAAGGGCAAGGGTATAAGTTTGGTTGGCTAGCACTACATTTTTTGCTTTTACACCATGTAGCATAGGCTAGCTGTCAATATTAAGGATGAGCTGGCCCCTTCAGCAAATACTTGCTGAAAGCACAAAAAGATTGTAGAAAATTCATGTGCTTGCTGGCAAAAGGCAATGGAACAACAATCTCATCCAGACCACCTGGAAAACCAACCTTACAGCAGCCCTCAAAGTTAACCAGTTGTTATTCAGCCTCTTAAACCAACTGTGGTATCAGGAGCTTTTGCCAAGGCTGAATGAGAAAGGCAGCGTCCAAGTGAGCTGCATCAGCGTATGTACTGAGTTACAGTGATCTATGTAGACCAGTCCACCTATTTTTCATTTTTGGTTTATTTTTAAATCTCTTTTACCACAGGGAGTCAGATGTAGGGTATTTCCTTCAGGATCTTCCATTGAACATGGTAATCTAAGACTTAGAGGGGAGCAAGGGTAGATAGTCGCATTACTGGACTGCTAAGGTAAACGCACAAGGTCAGACCTATTATGAATTGACTAAACATGGTGTTCAAACTCTTCCAAGAAATGCAACCAAATCCTTCATTAGACTGGCTGGAACACAACCCTTCATACGTTACTCTGAATCTTTGTGGGCTGAATACTTCCAACTAGAGCTCCAGTTTCAAAGGAAGGTTTCTGTTAAATTTTATCTCCCCTAAAAATGTACTGCTGTAGAAGCTCTTTAGCAAAGTGCATTATTTGTAGTACACCTGATAGAACACATAGGAATTATTATCCATGGGAAAGGTGCTCATGGTATCATAATGTAGAAGTCAGAATATCTATCTGCTGATAAAACAGTAGGTGTATAGTTTCAAAGTTAAAGGTGTGCCCATCTGATGAGGGTTTCACTTTGTCAACAGATTGTGAGGAAAATGTTGTTGCTAGTTTCCTTTGAGGGATTTTTGTTTACATATCAAATGCTATGACAGGTGACATTGCTGTCTTACAGATTTTAGAATGTTACCTTCCTTTGTAGACTGTCAGTGGAAGCATCACCCACAGGAAATTTAGCTACTAAAGTGAACAAACAGGTTATTTCTGTGTTTGGAGCAGATGTATAGTTCATCCATAACACAGATTTATACTAAAATTAAGTTAGAACAAAAGTCTTAGAGCTGATATAAATCAGCTTTGTTGATTTGTAATTAGCAGTGACAAGTGAACTGTGTTCGCATTTTGTAAACCTGAAAACACTGTAAGATGCGTATGACATAACTGTAGCCCTCATCCTTAGCGCCACTTCACTATGATAGTGAAAAAGTAGGGTAATAAGAGAATAGACACCTAAAATTAAACTCCTGATATATTTATGAGTTAAGCAGAGTGGCTGTCAGGAGTGTAACATAAGATGAGTTCCCATAGGAAAGCGGGACCTCAAATCTCGCCCTCCTGTCTTTGGCATAATGACCTTTCTTTCCATCCTTTTTTTGGAAAGCAGTTTAAGTTTGAGCAGTTAAAGCTGTGTAAGCGCATTGTGACTGTGAATGCAAAGGGAAGGAAGACTTTGCCTTCTGGTTGACCATTCTTTTAAATGTCAACACAGAATGCCCTCTTCAGTGTAAGTGGACAAGGTAACTGAGGGTTTAGCTAGAGAGAAGATGACCATGGGAGTAAAACAGAAACAGCCGTGGCCATACTTGAATGTATTGAAATTGGGCAAGTTAGAAGAAACGTAGAAGCAAATAGCTGAACTTTATATAAAACCAGTATATTTATGCCTTGGTTGCTATATTCGGTTTAGAATAGCTGGTGTGCCTCTTGTTTTTTATTTCTCTCAGCCTTAGATAACCCTGTGGCATGGACAGATTTGCACTACTGTTCATCAGCAAAAAGTCGCTGTCTGGAAAACATTCTAGTCACTATTGCTAGTAATACATCCCATTTGGAGAGCATTAGAGTTGTCCACATCGCAATGAAAGTTCAACTTCTGTTTAACTGGAATTACAGCCTTATTTGAATTAGTTTTACATTATCCTGTTTATCTCCTGATCTTATGTCACAGTTCACAAGGACTCTTTCTTCCATAGGACATCATTAAAATGTGCTGTTAAATCTCTTTGCACGTACTGTGTGCTGCTATACATATCCACTTAAGAATTATCAAACATAAATGAGAGGAGAAAGTCATCAGTATATGTGCCAGTAAGCGTTCCACATGATTTTTAGTGCCAGTCTGGAACATCTGAGACTTTCTCCTGCCTCTTCTTTCCCAGTTAAGATGTATGGTCTTCCAGTAAGCAGTACTAGTCAATGTTTCTAATTAGAGGCAAACAGCAATTTCATCGGTTTAGATTCTCCCCTTTCCTCAGTCTCCCATGAAGTCCATGATTTTAATTTTCTCCTGACGGGTCCAACAGACAGTGAAATCTTTTCTTCATTTCCTCATCTTTCTCTAGCTTAGGAAGTCGTTTCCATACTAACTCCTGCAGTGTTCTATCAGAGGCCTTCAAAAATGCTGGCTGCTCTAACAGAATTTAGACAGTTAAAAAAATGTTTGCAGTTGCACTGACCAATTGTAAATCTGTCCTGTGCCAACCCCAGAGTTTGATCCTATTCAATTCCTTTGGCTTTGTTTATAGAGTTAAGTAGATTTAGAAAGCAAGCATCTATTCATGACCCAACCTGATCTAGCTTCCATGAGATCATGTGAAATGCCTGGAGCAAAGCAATAATAAATATAACTCAGCAAGACCGATGCTTGTTCTTTTGCAGATGAAGCGAGAAGCCTATTTTCATACTAGTGTAGGATTGAACGTAGCAAACCAAAATCTAAGAGGAAGACCTCACATTTTCTGGCATATCAGGTGTGAGGAGTAGGTATTCACAAGGGATGCTAAGTCGGGTGGTTGTCACAGGTAAGTTAGGGAATCAGCTGATGCGTACTCCAGGGCAGCAGGGTAAGAATGGTGACACTTCACTCTAGGTCTGTCTTCTGGCATTGCTTCTCTTACAACATCTCCCTAACAAATTGTGTGGGTTTCACATCTCCCTAGCAGTTCCTGTGGGTTAACAGTCCACTTTACAGCACATTGTAAACATATTTAAGATTTGCTAAGTCGGAAACTCTGCAAATTCTGTCAGTTTTAGAGGGTAAGAGGCATTTATGAAATCACTTTATTTTCATGTCAGTATGCAATGGCAGTCCATCATTCCCAGGGGGTATCCAGCACATGTATTTGAAGTTTCAAGCTGCACACACAGGAAATGAATATGTAAAATCCCTCTATTTGATCTTGAATACACATGCTTTGTGGAATCCACTATCAGAGATGTATGCGCAGTAGCATCTGAGGAAATCCAGATCTCTCACTATTTGCCTCATACCTGTTGATCATTTTCCCCAGTATATTAGCTATGATACAGTGTTAAAATAGAAGATTCCTGAGACCAAGTATACATTTCTGTAGCATTTCACTTGCATTCACTGAGAACCATAGAAAAAGAGACCTAGAGAAACGAGGCCCCTAAATCTAGATCTGAAGCAGACCACACACATTTTATAACCGAGCAGAGCAGTAGGCAGTGCTCTGGCTCCAGAAGTTAGGATCTGAAGTGGTAGGGAATGGAGCCTGCTTACCAGAACGTGGAACAGGACCAGGATCACTCCAGTCTCCTCACTGTAGGGTCTCTTTGAGGCTGTTCTTCATACACAATGTCCAGCTACAGCATCTGTAAATCAGCATTTTTCAGTTTAGATGTTTCCAATTTTTTTCAAAAGTTTTGACTTCGTTAAACTATCTCTCCTTCTGTTCCTGAGCATCTTTCTTGCCTTAATACTTTTGGTTCCTCTGTTCCACCATACTAAAAATAGTGTTTTTCTCAGTTGCTGCAGATTGGCAAGTTTTTCCACATCAAGCAAGACAAAACTCTACAAAATCATAGAATAATTCTTTCTCAGAGATTTGAACGAACCAAAAGTTGCCAATCCGCGACTTGTTTCAATAAAACGAATCGGAGCAAAAGTTAATTTTGTTTTATTATCTGCTCTTAATTATTTGTGGTCTAAAACGCTCTATTTGCAGCTCTCTGCTTTCACCCATTAGCAGTGTTCCTTGGAGCGTCAGTGCCAAATCTACTCCTGTTCAGTGTTTGTTTGACACAACAGTGACACCCAGTGGCTTATTGGATTCTTCTTGCTGTGGTTCCACAGAGTTAAACACAAAGTACACTGTGAAACGTGTTTTCAGCACCTCACTGTGATCTGTTGGGCTTCAGTGAAGTATCGCTGCAGAGACCGAGCTGTGTCATCAAGTACTAATGTTCCTGTAGCATATTGAATCATTGGAAAAGATGATAAAAGAGCACAGAATTTGCCAGGAGTTTGTAGCATTATCCAGATGCTGACAAAAGTCAAGCACTAAGAGTTATTAATGCATTTAATCAGCTCAAACTGACTATAAAAAGAAGTTATCCAATACTGACAGGTCGTTAGGTGAGCTGCTGTTTCTGCAAAAACAGAATATGTACATGAGTCTGAGCCTCACTCACCATTTAACCCCCAGTCACTGAAACATTTGCTCTGTTCAGGACAAGAGAGTGGATTCAATGCCAAGATGTGTGCTTTCTCAGATTTATCTCATCTTGATAAAGTTCATATTTAGAAGGTTTATTTTGGAGCCTTGACTTACAGTCAAAATAGTTTTGGTCCCAGTCCTGCACAGAGTGGAGGAGTGGAAATGTGCCAGAATGGACACCCCTACAAGCCCTGGAAGCTGCAGCTTTGCTCTTCCAAAAGGGGAGAGGACATAGGTGGAGCTTAGAGAAGCAGCAGATGTTCCCACCTCACTAAGCAAATGACAAAAGAAAACATCTGTCTGCAAAGGCCTTTGTGTGCATCCCTCTCTTGCCCTGGAACCGCTCTGCTGTCCTCCCTTTCTCTGTCCTGCTCCCAGTAAAGTGAGGAAGTGCCAAGTGGAGAAGGGCACACTGGTACTTGCCCACAGTCTGATCCTGTGGTGCTGCTGGGCATTGTCATTTTTGCCCATGTGAACAGAAGGTAAAGGCATTTCCCCTATCACTGCTACATCCACAGAGCATCTAACGGAGGGACTGTCCCAACCAAAGGCCGTAACTGAACTTCTTTTGATTCTATTGATAACGACAAGCAAACCAGAATTTACTCTAATAGCATGAATCAGGTTTTTATTTCCAGTTCAGACTCCTTTAAAACATTCTGCTTTCAGAAAATTAAGTGCTGAGGGCAGTGTAAGAATCAGGTGCTTTTTGGTGTCTCAGGCTACCAAAAAATATATTCCAAATAACCTTGGCCATATCCTTTTCCTAACAGCATTAAATGCTTTGCTGCATGATTCTGAAGTATTTGCAGTCTTCGTCCTAGGAAGCACACTTAATTAAAAAAAATATAGTCTTGTTTTGTCAAAAGTCAGTTTCTTACTGCAGGTCAAGCCCAGGATATGCTAAAATAACAGACCGTAGTCTTGGCATGGGTAGTTCCTGACCTAGACAATTAACAAGGCATTGAAATCCTAAAGGAATTTATTGGCATCAGATGGCACAGCAGGCACAATATTCTGTTCATTTTAACCGAGCTAATTTGTCGTTTCCACATGAGCATGACTACCTTCATCCTCTTTATTTGTACAGCTGTCCTGAGACTGTAATGCTGTGGTAGTCACATTGGATGGGCACAGATAATAGATGGGATCATAGACGTTATGACATGGTATCAGTTTGGTTTTAACAAAGCTCCCAGTCATTATCAGTCTTTGAGCTGAAAGAAAGAGAGACAATCCACCGGCTTCACATGGCATGCTGAAGTTGGATCAGCTGCCAAACCCATTGTGCATTCTGGATCCAGTGACTCTGCTTTATGACTTCACCACCTCCTACTGAAGACATAAACCGTGGAGTCAATTAAATTCACAAGGTAGCAACTAATGAAGACATTTTATCAGTCCAAAGGACCACATTCTGGAAGTGTTTATTGGTTAATTATGATGGATAATTACCATAGAAATCATACGGTGTCACACCTTTTTTTCTGAATTCTATCAAAATCATGTTTCTTCAGCTGTACAAAGGATATAACATGATTTGAAAACTTTCTCAACTCTTGATTGCAGAGCATATGCACTATGAATTAAAAATATTAAAGTTGCTGCAGAAACTTTTTGTCAGCAAAACACATTGTTAAGACAAAGGCGTTAGAGCATTAGTGAGAAATTATCTTAGGCATTTTTTTTCCTGCTGGTGAATGTGACATTTTGCATGGTAACACTTAGGTCAGTGTACTAAAAACCATACTGCTTCCAGTAGAGGGGATGGTTCAAACACTTGTTATTAGTCTCAATCATTTCACTTAGAATTATGCGGTAGTTAAAATGGTTGTCCAGTCTTTTTTTATCAGGTATTTAAAGGGTGCAATAGCTGCTGTAAGAGTATGTCAATGAACAAATTCAGTTTTAGAACAGAGGATGTGCAAGGCGCTGCCAATAGGCAGGCTGCAACTGTTCATGCAAGCAAATACTCTAATTAAATGCCCAGAATCCTGACTGTCCATTCATTGTTAACAAGGATGCAGAATCAGCAGGCTTTACTACTAGTAGTCCTTAATTTGCATAATATTTTACACTGCTCTAATTATGGTGTCAAGAAAATGGTAATTGTTGCTGAAGACAAAGTGCAGCTTCTGCCCTGGAGTTTTTTCCTGTGACTTTACTGGAAGCAGGATCAAGGTTTAAGTGAGAGAAGCCAGTAAAGACAAGTGGAACATGAGTTGGATGAGGATATTTTTCAGGTAGTCCCTGTTTTTAAGTGTAGCACTTCTTTTCCTAGCCTCCGGAATAACTTGCTGTTCATAGCCTCAGGGCCAGTGGTGATCCTGTCCTGCTTCCAGGACAGCATAAGTCTATAGTATGTTCCTGCTCCAAGCAGGCAGCACGTTCCCTTCTCTTCCCTCTATTTCTTTGCCAGTTTGACTGGATGATGCGTACTGTACATTTCCTCACATCCAACTACCAAATCACACAGATCTTACTGACAAATTTAAAAAGGCAAATACAGACTAAATAGAAAGAGAGGCTGAGGTGCCTGCTTGCAACTCACAAGGTGAGATTTTCCTCAGACAGGTTCAGGCTGTTGAAATGTTTACCCTGAGAAGCAAACAATTCAGTTTGACTCCTGACGCTAGTGTATCTGCTTCCAGTCTCCTTTGATCTGTCATTTTGTTTTCCTTCAATCCATTCATAGAAATAAGGTATGGTCTGTACGTTCTGCGAATGGAGGTTGCACTGAAACATGGTTTACTGCCCTCAAGTGGTCTTAGAGCCATGAGCTTTTCTTGGGAATGTGGGGGGCTCCATTTTGCTTTCTCTTTTAAATAATGTGGTATAATTGATTGATGAATTTGGAAAAGAAAGCAAAATACTCAGCTGTGAAACATAACAAGTGATAAACAAAGATAATGATACAGAACGAAAAAGATGAGTAAGAGAAACAAAGACCTGTAAATACGTAGATTTTGTAGGGTGAAAGTGCAGACAGGTCACATGTGAAGTCTGATTAGACAGCTTGCTTCATTCAGCACTTTGCATCTATGATTTAATAGTTGTTTAGCAGTGCAGAACAAAAACTGCAACAAATTCAAAACAACTCCACACCAATGCTATAGACTGAAAAATCCACTTGGCATGGGAAGTATTTTTACTTCAGGATAATATTTATTATGTTGGAAAAGTCAGAAGTCCATGGAGATGGTCTGTACGGTACTGTAGGTACAACTACTCAATTTAGAGCTAGTTGTACATAAATGATGATCTGCAACCTCCCAAACCATTTTAATTCGATCTATTCTAATCAATGCTTTCTGTTAATATCTTGGTTGATAACTATCTTTTTTTTTTCTTCAGGACACTTCACAACTTTTAAATAAGGTGTTAAAATTAAGAGTGCTAATGGAAGATATGTGAGCTAGAAAAAATTAAGATCGTTAGCATAGTGTGACTTAAAAAGGGAACTCTCTTGCTTTGTTCTGTGTGCAAAGTCCCTTTGTCTAAAATGAGCCATCACTTCTCTGGTGGCAAAACCAGGGTGCTCAGTGGAGTCTTATGCTTGCAGGAGGTGTTACTTAGACTGGTAGAGCCAGGAGGACTTGCAGTTTATCCCAGGCATCTCAGCGGTGGTGCTGGAGACGGTGAAAAGAAATGATCACCTTGAGCAAGGTGTTAAGTTTGCAGGTCATGTTCCCCTAACAAAGCCCTGCAGGCTGCACAGCAAGCTGGTTTGAATCATGAGCGTGTATATGTTGTAAGCTGTGTTTTACCCTCACGCTGCCTGCTGTGAGGTTTACATTCACTTCCTTGGACTCTTTTCAGGGTCAGCCTGGTGAGCTGGGAGCTCAAGGTCCAATTGGGTCCTTGGGATCTATAGGACCACCTGGTCTGCCAGGGGAAAAAGGACAGAGAGGTGAAACTGGGCAGCCTGGGCCAGCTGGAGAAAAAGGTGATAAGGTAGGAAACACCGCAGACGGCTCTTGTAGGTGTATACGGTACATAATGTAATGTTAAATACTGCAACTGAAATGGAACCTGAACAATGAAACCCGTGTGCCAAACTATACTCTTGCTCACCCAAAATGTGGAGCTGCTGGGAGGGGTATGGTGCTTTCAAAAGTGCTGTGCACTAAACAGAATTTTATTATCGCTTATACAGTATGAATTGCAGTTCAGCTCCATATCTTTCATAGCTGTACAACCCCTGTGCTTGGCTCCTGGCACTCTATATTGGTTTTAATGGTCTAATCCCACTGATCTCAGTGCATGGCTGAAATCACTAATATCAGTATTGGGCACACCTGAAATGTAAGTGCTGTAAATGGAAATTGTCCTACTAGTATTATCTAAACAGGAGCAGTGCTGGGAAATTGCAAACAGAATTATGTTATTGTTTCTTGCTATATAGTATCACATATTCTTGTTCTCCATTCTTTTTAAGAGTTAATGACCTCAGCAACTTTGGTTTTTTGTGTCACCCATTTTTAGGGCCCAACTGGAGTTCCAGGATTTCCTGGTTTAGATGGTGTTCCTGTACGTATTGAATATTGCTTTATAAAAATTACTATTTCTGTAAAGTCACTGCGAGCCCTCTAACAGAATAATACACTTAGTAAATTGTTTGGCTTTATACCTATTGATATCATGTCCTCTACAGAATTACAAGTTTTGCAAAATATAAAGTAGCCAGGTTAACCTCAGCTGTGTTTAGTACTGATAGCAAACTCCACAAGATCCCAGTGAGGCAAGGACATCATTTTGATGCCGGAGTGGAGCAGTAAGGTAGAGACCAACAGACCCACGCTCGTGCAGCGCATGTCAGTGCTAGGATTGAAAACAATGAGCTTGTCTCAGGCTCTACAGCATGCTGCTGTCTGCTTGCTGCCTTCTCTGCAAGTATCCCAAGTGATGTGATGGTTTCTGGTCAAATGTTCCAATTTTTGCTTGTAGTTCTTTTGCAGGAAAAAAAAAAAGCAACCACTGAGTCCAGTGATTTTAACCTGAATCCAGACTTAAGAAGGGAAGTGGGTCCCAAACATATCTTCAGAAGCACATGATTATGTATTTTTCTGAATGTCTTCTTCAGTGTGGACATGGGTGTGGTAAAAGAAAGATAGTATCTCTAAGATAGAGTGTTTTGAAAAATGCTGTTTATTAGAAGTGAATTCCTATGCTGTTATTAGTTTCATAGGGATCCATCAAAGTTAAAATGTTGAGTTTTGAAAGTGAAAACAGAAGCAGAAACTGTCTTAGCATCTGCTTGTCAGCTGTCCACACTTGACACTGGGACAGTTGCCAGAATGTATAATGTAGAGGTCACAAGGCCAAAATTTAACACAAAAAAAGAAACTCTCCCAAGAAATGTATATTCTTCTAATGAAAAATGTTAATTGAAAACCAGTGTCCACAAATTGGATGAAGAACCTTAAAGGCAATCTCACTGTTTCTGTTGCATAGTGTCTAATTTGCAGTAGAACTAACCCCTATCTGGACACTGGATAGTTGATGACTTCCTTGGTTCTGGAATGTACAGTCATAATGGCTGCGATTACAGTGTGCTTGAGTCAAGCTGTATCCTCATTTTCCTTGGTTTATCCTATCAATTAAAAAATATGAGGCTGCTTGAGATGACTTTTGTGTATTTCTTCACCTTCTCTTTACAGCCATGGGAAAGATTATAGTTAGAGAGCTAGAGTCTGCTTTCTCTGGGAAGATAGCATGTTACTTTTTGACTCAAGTGAGAGCTCAGTCTGACCAGAGCTGTCCCTGCTGTATTTGCTATGCATCAAAAAGATATAAAATATCATTTGTTATACACAAAAAAATTTCTATTTATCACAATAGAAAACATTTCTAATGCAAAGAGTATGCAGCTGGGACCACTGTGAGAGGTCCCGTGCTTCAGATGCAAGATACTTGTTTCTGAATTGTTCTGTTAATTTGAAACATAATTCCCTACTTATCGTGGTGTATCTCTAGTAAATGTTAAACTGTCTTTCAGGGATTACCAGGAAGCGAAGGACCCAGGGGCAGGCGGGGTTTAGATGGCTGCAACGGCTCACGAGGAGATCCAGGATTTCCAGGCGAAAATGGTTATATTGGACCAACAGGTCCTTATGTACGTGAAAGGCATTCCTGCTGCCTGTGAATGCCGTAGATGTACCCTTCCCTCCAAGCTAACAGCTCTTGAAATGAAAGTTTCAGACTATGGCACTAGCTCTACACTGCACAATGGACTTCCAGGCATTCTTACTAAAGTTAACGGGAGTGAAGGACACTTGGTGCTTTAACAGATTAAATTTAAGCTTGCATATGAAATAAGTTCCTATATCCATGGAGTATATATGTCTGCCTTGAGAGTTAAATTCTGCTTTGTTTTCCCAGTATGTAACCACACCACAGCTAATACCATTTCATGGAAGTACAGCTGAGGAGGAGTAGCTTGAAACCATCATACCATTTATCAATACTTTACATTTCTTAAAAGCCTTCATAGTAGGGACATACCTGAGATGAATTAACAGTAAGTGGAAGCTTCAACAAGTCTAAGTCCTGTACCACTTGCAGATTTTCAGTGGTTGATCACACAGGTGTATTAGTAGATCTCTTCCAAAATCATGCTCTTAGTTTCACGTGCCTCTTCTTACCCGTACCTATTCATGACTGCTCTGTACACACCTCATCTTGCCTGGTGCTTATCTGTATACATAGAGATAATTTCAGTTAGAATGTCTAAAATTAGCACTTTAATGTTGTTTATTTTTTCTGTTAGAATTGAAAGCTTTTAAATCTGTTTGAATAGTTGTGTTAGCAGTGCTCTTCTAATGAAGATAAAGCACAGATTCATGTCAGTAAGGGATATAAACGACTGTAGCTCCAAAGAAATTTTGCTGAACAGATCTAGTCCCCAGTCTTTGACTTCTCATGGGAACAAGTTCTAGTTCCAAATGATTAATAGCTGAGTAGTTGGTCTAAGAGCTTCTCTGAAATTTTCTAAATAAAACAACAACTGCAATTTACATGAAACGTGTTTAGTAGGAGCTAGTTAAGATGCGGGGTGCCAGAGTGAAAAGATGTGATCGAAAATATAGCAATTAGAAAAAAACACACAATTTCAGTCTTGGGCCTGTAATAAAGGCTATGAAATACACAACCTGATAAAAAACTTGATAATCTCATTTGGTGTACCTCTTAAAGTGACTCGTTAACCCACCGCATGGTAAAATGACTTCTGCTCAAACTGTAGTTTTACCTGTATTTTCTTACTTATTATGGCTTTCAAAATAGAGTTTTGCCTTTTATAATTAGCCAAAGGAAAAGGGAGACATGGGACAAATTACAGCATAAATCCTCCCAGTTCCAGGAGCAGGCCTAGAAAAATACTTGCCACCTACAAAGAATGGGAGACACAACAGGCATGTAGCCTTGGCTATGCACACTAAAATTCCAGCTCAAATTAATTTAGCTACCCAGAAAATCAAGACACAGTAACCATCTTTGCATGTCTACACGAACACTACTCCAACCTCTCTGTGCAGATTGCCTCTTTTAAAATCAAATTCTTGCACCAAATACCAACTTGACTATATGTCACAGCTAACATTTTAATCTTATTCTTATTTATAACCTTGTCCCATATAATTTTATTGAACACTATGTACATATTCAGCAGCTTTAGTTCTGTTACCTTGTAGAATCTGGACATTCACCTCACTGAGAAATTAGAAAAGAAAGTGATTTCTATTTGTTTGCCCTTACCTAAGTCATGTAGAAGGTAACAAACTGAATCTAAGAAACATGTTTTATTACAGAAGAGATCACATGTAAAATAACCAAAGACAAATATAGCTTTTGGTGTGTTTAATGTGTTCCCTAGCAGCTGTTGTTTGGCCTATAATCTGCATCCACTCTACTGTAGCTATATCCAGCTGCAGACAGCTGTAACTCTTATTTTTAGAGCTGTGCCATTCCAGAGATAAGTACTTTGCCTGTTTCATTCTGAGTTCAAGATCTGAGTAGCTAGTGTATAACAACAGGAAACCAGTACAGTTTTAAAGGGGTTAAATCCTATGAGAAACAGTATCCAATTGTATTGAAATCAATAGTTAAGTGGTTAACTTAGTTAAATTATAGCTGGTACATTTGGATTTCAAATGAGAAAACTTCAGAAATAACATCCTAGTGATGTTTGGGCACTAGAAAGCAAGCCTGAGAAGTTACCATTCAATTTCTGTAATAATGTAGGATGCCAGTAAATGGATCATGTTTTAAAAGACTTTTCTTCCTTTAAAGGGAGATCCTGGGCAAAAAGGAGAAAAAGGAAATTCAGTGTATGTTTCACATTTTGGAAAAGGACCTCCAGTAAGTATCTGTTTGGGAAAAGAATCATATCTTATAGGAAAGCATATATGGCAAATATAGTTGTTCTCATAACTCCTCACTGTTTGGTAAAGCTTGGTGAAAAAAAGAAAATATTAGAAGCAAATATACAACTGGAACAGATAGCTTGTGATCTTACTAGCTATGAAGTTAGAAAATACTCACAGCAAAGCTTATAATGATTCATTTACTAAATGATTGTCATTACAGGGAGACAGAGGCGATCCTGGACCCCCTGGCATGCCCGTAAGTACAGTCAGTGGGTTTTATACATGCTTGTTGTCTTGAAGATTTTTCACATGTTCCTTCTTAGTACAGTAATGAAATACAGCTTTCTCCCTGCCTGCCTTAAATAGCAAAATTATAAAGTGTAACAAACATTAGGTCCTGATAGCCTGCCCCATGAGCAGTTCATGCTGGCCAAAAAGGCACAGAAACAGGCCATAGCCATCTGCAGTAGCTGCGCATGAAGCAGTTGTCGCCCTTGTACTCACAGTTTGCAGAACATTTTCTCTGTAAAATTCAAGATGCATCCAGAAACCGGTGCTGAGCTGCTCTAGTGACATGTTTCAGGCATGGTGTAAGCTTCAGGCCATGGATGGAATGCAGTGGCCAGCAGACCGAGTCCAAGTGATGCGGGCATTTTGGAGGGACTAGTTTTGTGGAGAAAAGGGTAAGCTCTTGGTATTTTCACAAATGGACCTTTTGCCATTTTTTCCAGGGACCTAGAGGGTCAAGAGGTGCAACGGGCCCATCCGGATACCCAGGCCAACCAGGCTTGCCTGTAAGATCACCACGGTTACACAGCCTTCCATTTTCAGGACACGCGTAAATTCTGGTCTACCAACTTTTGAACTTGCCTTAATGTGTACCAAAGCCTAGAAATAATTTTTGAGGCAGATTACAAGAAGAGAGACTTTTGTCTTACCTTATGAGTTTGGAAGTTCAGAAATTCGACCATATGTTCTGCCTCTAAGTGTTACTGGCAAGAGGAAGTAATTGATGTTAATAATTAAGAGGAGGTAATTAATATTAACCTCTCTTTATTCTCTTTTAAAGGGTGTTCCAGGTTACCCTGGTTTGCCGGGTGAACAGGTAGGCAATGGCTTTTCCTGAGGTTGTTAGTGAAGTAATACAGTAATTTATACAGTTATTTGAAAGGTCCCTTATGCTTATTTATTATTTAGTTTTTCAAAGGAGTTACTTGATTAAATTGCAATGTCAGCATTTTCTGATTATCTTCAAACTGTATGTTTTTTGTCAATTAGGGAAATCCAGGTATTGGAGTGGACGGGCAAAAGGGGGAGCCGGTAAGAAAAAAAAAATCAATTAATATATTATTGCTGTAGAATTAGAAACATAATAGAGTCTGGTTGGGTTCCCTGGAACCCATTCATCTGTGGCTGTGTGCTCCCACTGATCCTGTCAGAATAGAGGGAGAAGGAATAGAAGTTACCTGTTCAATGAGCACAGAAATACATAGTGCTGCAGCACAAGAGGAAAATGTGCTGAGTCTCCCCAAAACACTGCACAGAGCAGAATGTCTCTCTGCTGTTCCTTTGGCTTCCACAGGGCGACATTGGACTTCCTGGGCCACCCGGGTCACCACTGTTAGTTGGACCTCCTGGAGCTCATCTGTTCAAAGGAGAAAAGGTGTTAATTTGTCTTCATATTTAACTGTGTTCAATTGGCAAGTACAATTTTATGATGTCATCTTTGCAAGGATGGCATAGGACAAATCTTTCTCTCTGTAATAAACCATCAGATTCAGCAGAAACCCTGTTGTTCAGCACCCTTTCCAGAGAGAAGAGAGTGAGCCCGTGTGTACTTCAGCTCACATCCTTGAGGGAAGACTGCCTTGGTGCAGAAAGGAGATACTGCCCTTGCTTTGGTTTCCTTCCCTTTTGTCATTAACAAATCATATTTCAGGCATCTCAGGGAAAGCTGGTGACTCTGCTATTGAATCTCTTTTGCGAGACTTCCATTTTTCAGATCCTTAGCAATTATTCCCTTTGACATTCCAACAATGTAACATTTTGAACTACCAACCCTAACCCTTCTAGTGTGCTCTTTTAACATAAAAATCAAGTGTGATTTATTGTTTCTATTTTTAATGCGAGTTCCTGTTATTTACTGCCATATCACACCCACTGTAGCCACAGTGGCGTACCTTAAAACATTAGAATGTTTATTTAAAAAGAACAGGAGTTACAGAAATTGCATTACAGAGCCCGATATTGGAGTCTCCCTGTCCTCAAGCCTGAGCTGCTTAAATACACAACTGAAAAGGTGAATTTGGCATTGCCAGCCCCTGCAGCCTCAACTCAGGGAACCGACAGATTTTACACATTGGATCTTTGGCTTTGATGATGCAAATGGTTACTGTGTACAAGGAAGAGAGCAAGGACCAAAAGAACTTGTATAAACTCCCAGTGTGCCTGGGAAGTGTGGCGCAGGCTGCTGTGCAACACGCAACATGATGGGGACCATGTGGCCAGCCACACATCCCATTCAGACTGCGGCTATGCACAAAAGTGTAGATTTATGCATTTGAATACTTGCAGCAAACTAGAGCAGCAAACAAAAAAGAACTACTGTCACACATGTTTGTAGGAACAAAGCCCTGATTAGCAGGTCCCTGCAAGTGAAAAGTGAGATCTGGCTCATGCCACAGTCATTATGCTGGTTTGACAATGTTAACAGAAATAAAAATCAGTACATAATTGGTTTTCTTGTTTTTCTTCTGCCTAGTACATCTAGAGGAAGAGGCCCCTGCTTAAGAAAATACTATTTAACAGCTGTACAGGACTTAAAAAAAAACATTAAGCAGCACATGGACATATCCTGCATGCTAATATATAAAAAATATTTCCTTATGTATGTAGGGCCAAAAAGGACTGCCTGGAGTAACAGGACAAAGAGGGCCACGTGGACCCAAAGTAAGTCATGTGACTGGTTTTATTTCATGGTGCTAGAAAAGTCATGTGGTTATTCAGTTAATCTTTTAAAGCACAAGGTGATGGAATAAATAACACCACTTGTGCTGTGAAATTTGAACAGCGTGAAAGCAAAAATATTTTAAAACCTTTTGGAAAATCTTTGTGAGTCTGTTTTATACGTACCTAGAAAATGTTGCCTGGCAGCAAAAGGTCCATGGTGTTTCTACTTCGGCTGTTGACACCTAACAGGCTGGGACTGTGAAGACAACAGAAGCACAGATTAAATAGAGAAGATCTGTATGTCTTCTTAATAGGGCACGATGTATAGCTTCCCTACGTATGTTACGGAAAGATTTCAGCTTCCATTTATGGGTATCCTTGAGAGCAGAGAAGGCAGGGACACCTGTTTGAAGGAAGAGCTGCTGTTTGCTCTCTGTTCCAGCTTTGCTTTTCTTTCTGTCAGCATGATTAAACATTGGTGTGTCAAGAAGGAGTTCTTGGCTGCTGAGCAGAAGCAGCCACAAAAAAAAGATTCTAGAGTCTTTACTGCTGATAGGTTTGGAGGAGGAGAATCCACAGGCAGGAAACTACCAGATCTCTAAAAAGCAGAAGCTAACTGGGGACAAAAGATTGAGTCTACTTTCCGTTAAAAACTTACTTAGCTTTGTAGGCAGAAGAAAGAAATGAGAAGCCTGAACATGAGTTCTAAGCCTAGCAGTTTCTCAGAAATTCATTTTCCACCATAAAGGGACCACTGTTACTTAGCACTGGAAAAGGAGACAAACCCAATCTTTTTATATCAGATTTATTTGCAAAAGATGGGCCCTATGTGCATGCTCCAATATATTAGCTGCTTATGTAAAGCACTTGTTTGTTATAAGCAGGAACTGGGAAACTGAATGATACGGCCCAAAAGATGCCCAAAGCTTAAAAAAAATCCCCCAAACTAACCAAATCAACTGCTGAAAGCACACGAAGCTTGGAGAAGAGACGACAGCAGGTTCCTTCAGTAACTGAAGCTACACTGCTAGTGGTGCTGTATGAAGTGAGCCCGAGTGACTGAGCCTAGCAAGGGAAACAAGATCCATTAACCCAATATATATGTAACTTAATAAACATGCACCAAAAATAAAGTGTATGGAAAACTTCACTGAGCATCTTGTTTAAACAAAGTGTTTTGAATGCTCCAGGGTATTCCCGGGAGAGGAGAAAAGGGTGAAAAAGGCATTCCTGGATTCCCTGGATTGCAGGTAAGGAAGTGGCAGAATAAATTACTTCACAAATTCACTATAATTAGGTCAATAATATACTTGGCAGTTTAAGTTTGCATTTCCAAGGAAGATTTTAAGGATTTTTTTAAACTAATCTGTCAAACTTTCTGTATAGAATATTTAGGAGTCCTGCCTGGGGACTCACCCTGTCTCAGACTTAAACATAAGCTCATACAGACTTTCTGTCCCTGGAAAGAAAGTAAATCTGTAGGCTTATCTTCTAAATATTTAGTTGCACTGGAGTAGGAGTTTCTCTGGAGTAGGAACTCCAGTATCGTGGTAGTAACTCAGTAATTTTAATGTATTCCATCCGTGCCGAAGGCAGTTTTTTACAGCAGCTTGTGCTTGACTGGCATAGCCATGCTCACATGGAGCCACATGTCCACTGCTGTGCTTGGTGCAATATGATAAAAACTGAAGTGAAGCCCTGTCTGGTTTACTTTGGTTTATAGCTCAAATTCATGCCCCTCTCTCATATAAAATATTTGCAAGAACTTTGCAAAGTTTTGGGAAATATCCCAAGTAATGATTACCTAAGGAACATTCACTGCTCAGCAATTGTAACTAGGTGTAATTTTTACTAAGCTTTTACTGTTTTAGCTCACTCTTCTTGCTTTTGTCAGGGTAATCCTGGTTCTTATGGACCTGCAGGTTTTCCTGGAATGAAGGTAAGATGACAGAACGTATAAGCAGCTCCCTGAAAGTTGGGATCAGTGAGCTGGTTTATATGGATTTGCGCAGATTTGGAATTTCCACATACTTGATAGCTCATGTTGCATTCCTTCCCTTCTCTCCTGCTACCTGTTGCTACAGAAGTTGTATGAACTCTTTGTCTTTTAATTTCTGCCACTCGGAAATTTGGCTGAACTTGGCTAATGGGATCTGAAGTTGCCAGCAGGAGGAAGAGCCAGTGGGACATGCATATAGCATGATAGAAAAGTTACACAGCATGTTAACTTTGTTTGCCATGGTGACATTGTGAAATTGTCTTTCTATGGATGATTTGTTCATCTTCCTGGCTTGAGAAATTCCAGTTCTGCTTTCAGTTCTGCTAAATGTTAGTTATGAACTTATATCTTACTGGAGTAAAGAACAACAGATGTTGGTACGTAGGTCTATATCTTGCCCTTTTTCCTATCTCCTCTCCCCAGCTCATTTTCAAATCTAGTTCAAGTAATTATCATGCCATTCAGAAATCACATTAATGTACAGATATTTGCATTTAGAGTTATGTTCCAGGTGAATTCTATCTGCAAAATTACTTTTTACTTTGTTTTTCACCACTGCCTACCTGAAGAGTTTGAATGCTGGATAGGTGAGTGTATTAGCAGATCATAAAAGGAGAGGAGGTGATACGCAGCTGCTTTCCATGCAGTAATGGTTTAAGAGGGTCATTCAGCCCCTGGCAAAGCAATTTCAGCTGTATTAAGCAGACAAGTCTGCTGGTATGTATTCCAGCTCGTTCTGTGCCCCAGCTGCGCTGAATCCGCTGACCACTGTCTAAATGCACGTTGTGGGGGTTTTCAGCAGAAGAGGTTCTATGAAACACACAGTCTCTTGAACAAACCCTGTGAATTTTCTGAAACAAGTTGCAAGTGCTATTATAACGTGACAGTATTGTATGCCTGCCTTACTGGGTTTTGTTCAGTTAACTAATGTCTTAACAGATTCATCAAGCTGTATTTATGTGATCCTTTCCAGGGGGAAACAGGATTTGCTGGTTTTCCTGGACAACCTGGCTATCCAGGCATACAGGTGAAAACAACTACACATGTCTGCATGTGCACACACATGTATATGAAAGCTATATAAGTGCTAATGATTCCTCCCAAATGTACTTGCTTATCAAACCATTTCCTTTTATACAGTTAGAATTACTTTTAAGGTTTGCAGTTTTTATGATAGTCATAGTTACTCAACACCGTGGTAGTAACTAACAATGTCAGTAAACATTCCTGCTTGGTGCGTACGGGAGTGGGAATTCTGTTTTGTGTGCCATAGGAATGGGTTAATCCCAATTGCCCATAGTTACCTATTAGCAACACTAATGAACATGGCTCTGAATATTCTGAAAAAGTCAAGAAGTGTTTATTTCCCTCTGAAATAGTCTTTTGGGAAAGCTGCACGTAAACCAGTAACTTTCTCTAAAGCATGAATTGTTCCACCTGTGAAATCAGAGGAACACTCAAGATTTGAGCGAGAGTCACCTCTGATACAAATTGAAGGCTAGGCTGTGAACTCATCTACATAATCTGTGATAACAAAGTAAACTGTGGCTGGTCCCAACTTGTCAAAAGTTTATAAATTTCAGAACAGTTTGTAAGTTTATCAGGAGGAAAAATGCTGGGTTTATTTTTTCTTTTCAGTCCCAGTTCTCTTTGTCTGTGTCCTAAAAAGCCCTGAACAACAGTCCCAGGAATGCAGCCTCACTATGCACTTCCCACAGGCACAGGCTTGTGTTCTCAGCTCCCATTTGCTGCAAAGAGCAATGCTGATTCCTAATCTACAAAGCAGAAGTCTAATACAATTTGCCACATAAAAGACTTCCCTGAAGTCCACTTCACTTGCAATTCCAAATATAAAAATCCAAACTAATTTAGAAATCCTCCAAGCAGAAGTGATTTTCCTTGCCATTAGTAGGCACTTTTGTTTTCCTGATGCAGTTTTAAACTTATAAGAGCTTTGAGTCTCTCTTACCATTAATAATACCTGTCAGACTATGAAAGACTTTTCTTAATGCTTATCTGTCATCATAGAAGTAATTTCCAAATTCTGGTAGGGAATTTCAAGGCAAATAATTAGTCTGGTTGTTAAAACGTCTCAATTAAATGGGTACCAACTAACTGTAATTGATTTGTCTGTACAATAAATTAATGAAATAAAACACAGCAGCCTCAAGTTCAGAAGAGTCAAACAGATGTGCCATAGGTATGTTACTGTTTAGTCCTGGGTATCCTAAAAGATAATAACTATTTTAAATCTTTTTGCTTAGTTTGAGATGCTATAAAGTGTCAAAATCCAGTTTCCAAGGTGATGTATTGCATCCTTGCATAGCCCACCACTGCTGAAGTTTTCGGGTACATGCCAGCACACTGCATATTTGTATCTGCCAGTAAAATCTACTGTTGGACTCTTGCAGGGGGATCCAGGGGAAAAAGGGCCCCCAGGTCCTCCTGGAGCTCTTGGAACTCCACTGCTTCCTATAAAAGGTTAGTTTTAACTAGTCCTTCTGCTGTATAATGTGTGTAGGTGCTACTTTGCGAAGGTGTAGGAGAGTGATCACTGGGGATTCAGGGGACAGGATCCTAAAACATTAACCTTCCTCATGGTCTCTGTGTTTGTTTTTGTCTCACTGATCTTACTGCAACTATGTTAAATGTAAAAGTTTCAGATTAAATGTTTACTTGAAAGACCTTTACGTGTACAGTCACAGCCAGATCTGCAGGACTGCCCCTTGTTATTAGACCTGAGGATATTTAAGAAAAAGCTGTGAAAAATAAGCCCATGCTGGATAACGGATGGCAAGGGGTTTAGCAACTCTTAACAAAGAGTTAAAACTGTGTCCATGAAATGGGCAGGAATCCGTAGAAAAGTAAGCAAATCCTCCCTCCTAAAAACTAAATTGTTACACATTTTTTAACATTTCATAAAAACAAAAGAAGTTACTGTATTTGACTTTTGTGTAGTTCCCAGATTTTAATTTGGGTTGCAGGTTAATTTAGATTAAAAAAGTCAATTGCATAAGATGTTAAATTCTCATGTTTTTATAATTCTGTATAGGTCCACGAGGAGATCCTGGATTTCCGGGTGCTGCTGGTGATATGGGGTCAGTTGGACCAATTGGTCCTGCAGGCCTGCTAGGAAGACCAGGAGATGATGGAAGAAGTAAGAGAAGTAGGGGATAAAGGGTGACCTATCCACCAGTAGGAGAGAGAGCAGCTAAAATAAAACTGTTCTTTGTGCTTGACACACGTCACCAACAGTAAGGATTTGATCTTTACAGAGAGTTCAAGAAATATATTACCTCAGCACTTAGTGACCAGAAAAGAACCTAAATGATCCAAGCAGAACATTAGGAATTACCTGGAAAGAAACAGAAGACAAAGCAGAATGCTCCCATGCACTGTAAACCTACGATGTGCTGAGTGCTGTGCTCAAAAATTCTATTCTCCATCTCAAAAAGATATAAAGGAAGGTGAAGAGGATGACTTTGCTCTGTGTAAGGAACTAGAATAACAGATGTCTGAAAAAGAGAGAATAGCAAGGAGGAAAAGAAGCATTTAAAGATTTAATGCAGAAGCCTCTTTCCCTGGGCATCCTGGAAAATCTGAAGATTTAGATTTAAGTCTTTGTTATATAGAAGCTTTTCTTCAGGATAGTTTTGAATAGTAATTTCCTCTTTGATATCTTGTAGTAATTGTTACTATGAAGCTGTATGGGCCATATACTTTTTTTTTTTTTAATAGGTCTGCCTGGCCTACCAGGAGTGAGTGGGGCACCAGGACCTCAGGGTTTTCCAGGTGATCCTGGTTTCCCTGGAACAGGTGAATCAATCCCAGGAAGACCTGGATTTCCTGGACCGCCAGGCCTACCAGGACAGCCAGGAAGACAAGGCTTACCTGGACTACCCAGTAGGTTCAGCAGCACTTCATACAGCAAGAATGTAATTCTGTATACTAATAGATTCATTGCTTTTAGTGGTCCTACAAAAAACACAGAGGTGAAAAGTGCATTTGGACGGATATATCAAGCTTTACATGTGATGCAGAAAACATGTTTTTCCTACTAGTTAGCAATCAGTGAGATACCAGGATTTTAATCATTTTCTGGGCTGTTTAAACCCATAAAGTAACATACATGAAAAACGTCCCTAAAAATATATCACAGTTAAAAACAGAGCAAATTGGAGAGGAAATCCAAATCAGCATCCTTTAGTAAAGAAACATGAATTGTAAAGTTCTACAGTGGAAAAAGGAAGAAGTAGTGGCAGGGAAAAAACAAATGTGTCAACATCAACTCTAGCCTGGCTGACTCCTGCAGTATGATCTATAAGCAACAACTTGTAAAACATTTCATAGGATCTCTGGCTTTTCATGTGAGGATAACAAGATAAGGGAGCGGAGAACACACGACCTAAGCTCTGGAAGCAGTCAACCTGATTTATATGAGCTGTACAATTTGCTTTTTCAAAGGTGTAATCTGTACTGAGAGGGGGATCCCTGGAGAACCTGGAGCAAAAGGTCAGATAGGCCTTCCGGGAAGAAAAGGAGAAAAAGGAGAAAAGGGTAAGTACACCTGGATAGCAAGAACACAAATATGAGACCTTTGCCAGATACATCAGACCTCAATTTGTAAGAAGTTTATGGTAACTGGGAGGATAAGGCCCATCAATGGCCTGTTGGCAGCGGGGCTTCTATGTTAGTAAAGTCACATCAGCACGGCCGTCATTCAGCACTGTAAAAAGAGTGATCTGCTTCATGCCTTTGAAGGCCATAATGAGATAAAATGGTCTGTGCACTACTCACACAGAAGAGAAAGGCACTGGTTTTTGTGTATCAATTTTGCAGCTGTTTCAATGTAATTTTGACCCATTCATGTAGGAAGTCAAGGCCTCTGCTCATGTCGTGCTGGTCCTCCTGGTCCCCGTGGTATGCAAGGACCTCCAGGAAGTCCAGGAAAGAAAGGACAAATGGGATACCCTGGAAGACTCGGAGAAAAGGGCGATCAAGGCTTGTCTGGTGCAGTGGGATCTCCAGGGCTGCCTGTGAGTAGTTTTCATGAGCTTCAGTAAATAAATAACATCGACTTACCACTTACACAGCAAGTATTTAACCAGAGTGGTGAGGGAACTGTCCTGGAAAACTGTCTGAAGGTTTTATCCACTTTTGCTTACTACAGTCTGGTCAGAGGATGCATTTTATTAGCATTCCTATGATCTCTCTTGTGGCAGTGGACAGAGTTTTCCACTGAGGGATGGAATCCCATGTGGATTCTGTTTGTGGGGTGGCCAGGAGGCTTAGGAAAGCTGGTGGATGTGCATCTTGCTTTGTTTCCATTTGTTTTTCTTTTAGTTTTGAATACCCATTGTTTTTCTTGAAAGCATTATAGATGCACAAATTGCTCCACTGAAGCTGATTTTTTGGTTATGTCAAAGGAAAGCTTTTCCAGCAAAACTTTATCAAGGCAAAGAATTGCATGATGTTAGCAGGTCAAGATAGACTTTATGTCAACGTCCACCTAGGGGAAAGCAGGGTCTGAAGAAAAAGGAACCCTTTATTTTATTCAGGCATTTCAAGTAATTTTTTTAGTTCCTTTTTTAGAAATTAATTGAAAAGCTTAATTCATTTGATATGCTTCATTTTATAAAGCAGTCTGGGCATAATGTAGTCTTCCACTCCCACTGTCTGAAAGGCATGGCCTTTGTCAGCGTTTATCCTTTTACTGTTTAGTTTATAATGTCCCATTTTCAGTCACTACTCAGCCAAAGGTTTGTTCTCCATAAGGATCAGCCACTATAGGCAATGCCTTGTCTCTCTAGGGCATAAATTTTAGCAGTGAAGCTGGAACAGAATAAAGATTTGGGGTCAATAATTAACTGGATGATGCTCATTACCACCTATTCTTTTTGGAAATACTTATTTTCTTTCATGTGCTTCATATAGTTTACCTTATTCCCCACAGTGAGCAGTAATTCAAAACACCATTTATAGCAGTCAGAATAAGATGATTTATTGGAATTGCTGTGATTTTGTTCCCCTTGTTCTGGTCTGGCATGTGGACTGTACATCCAGGATGCTGCACACAGAGTGATGTCAGACATGGTTTTTTAATTCCTTTCCTGTACGTAAGAGGAATTTCTTTGAAAATGCAGGTAGATATGCTTGGCTTTATGACTTTTCCATTATGGATTGGTTCGTTTAGGTTTTTTGAGGTTTTGTTTAAGTAGCGGAACTCTTTTTGACATGAGGAATTGCTTAAAAGTTTACACAATGTTTTCTTACAAAAGGAAAAACGAAAAGCTCAAACCAAAACCATGTGAGCCTGACAGAAGGCAGTGGAGAGCCTCTGTCATTCTAGTTCCAATGGTTTCATTATCAGCTTTGCATCTGATTTTATCTTTCCATTCTTAAAACCCTATTACCTGAGTGGTTCATGTGAGATTTCAATCTTTTTGTTACTTTTGAAAGTATGCTTTAGCCCTTGTGGTTCTGCAGTAAAGCTTGAAGCCTTGTCCTGAACACTTTTTGGTGTTCTGGACAATTTTTTAGTGGCAGCTTTGTGGGCTTTCACTTGACAAAAATAAAGCATCACTTATCTGCTGCCACAACGTTCCCTTCCAAGAGAACAGCCCCATCCAGCAGCCACTACACTCCAGAGATACCTCCCTGTGCAGTCTCCAGGGACTGTGGGGTGAAGCCTAGAGGGGGAAAGAGCTTGTGAATCATTTGCATCTTCACGTTCTGCATTCACAGCCACAGCCGCCTATGGCCACAGACCCAGCTCTTCTACCATTACAATTCCCTGTCGTGTGCCCCCGTGCATTTGGCTGTCAGGCAGCAAAGCACAGGTGCCATCCACACACCTCTCCGTAGCAGTACAAAGAGAGAAGTGGGTGTTTTGGGCATGTTACTCTAATTGGTCTGGTTTGGGGAAACAGTGCAAGAGATAGAGACCGAATTTCCCCCCTCAATTCCCACACTGATTCCTTGCTGGAGATAACTGTTTTTTTTTTCTTTTTTGTGGTAAGGGGGCACCTGGTTCTGCTGGACAACATGGTGAAAAAGGAGAGAAGGGTGATCCAGGGAGAGTTAGAGTAAAAGGTAAACACATATTCTATCATTAGCCTTTTTGTTTCCTATACATGCCTAGGCAGTAGTGTGAAGTCATTAAGGTAGGAAGTTACTAAAGCGTACAGGTCATGGACACCCTCATTTGGTAGCACCTCATTCATTTTCTTCTTGCTAAACACAAGATCAACACAGTGTTCTCTGGGTTTTACACTATAGTTTAGCCCTAAGAGTTTTAACAGTTTGTTATTGATGCTAACAAACAACTTTTCATGTCAGGTGATTGATAATCAGAGTCTTGCAGAGATCTGTATAACAAAGATGAAGCAGAACACAGTTACTGTGGAAGCATGAAGAAATCTTATTGTACAGATGCCCCCTCCTGAAATGTCGCATGCCAGTATCCCAGCTGTTACCTCAAATTCAGCCACCAACCACCTTCTTGGGAAAAACTCAGTCTTGATGGCTATTAAGATTCCTGCTCCTATTTCTAAATGTTACTCTTGACCATGCATGGAAGAAAAACAACAGACCACCAGCTGCACAACCAAAATTCTTGTAATTACATCAAACCTCTCCACAGTTATGGTTATGATTTGCAAAAGCAAAAGAAACAGAACAACAACTAACAGCAATCTGATGGCAAAGCTTAGTTAGAAATGCTGAAGTAATTATTCAGACAAAAGACTGTCCATCTTACTGTTTGTGGAAAGTGAGTTTGGCTTTGGATGCCTGTGTTTGTTTACAGATGTTGGAGCAGGGCAGAACATTTGCTGAGTATCTGTGAAGGATTTCTTGACACGGCAAAATGAATCCTTGGGTTAGAATAGTTTTACTGTCCTTTATGCAAAAATTACATTATCATAAATACCAGTGTAAGAAATCTAGGAGTAGAAATAAAAAAAATTAAAACCTTTTGGGAATATTGATGCAAATATTCTGCATCATATGAAATTTCTATATCCTGATTTCACTGAAATAAGAATGTGAATTCAGGAACTGGATGTTATCATAGAGATCTGATGCATGTTTACCCAGCATTTACCTAAGTGTATAAATATATGAGGGCTGGGTGTCAAGAAGAAAGGGTCAACCTCTTTTCACTTGTGCCCTGCAATAGGACAAGGGGCAATGGATACAAGCTGGAGCACAGGAAGTTCCACCTCAACATGAGGAGGAACTTCTTTACTGTGAGGGTTCCAGAGCACTGGAACGGGCTCCC
>JAVSBS010026795.1:0-44851 GCA_033124195.1 Coracias cyanogaster | reverse complement strand
AAGAGAAGAGAAGAGAAGAGAAGAGAAGAGAAGAGAAGAGAAGAGAAGAGAAGAGAGAAGAGAGAAGAGAGAAGAGAGAAGAGGAAGAGAATTTACAAAACTATTTCAGATGAGCTTTAAGATCACATAAGATCAGGTGACACCAAAGGAAATGCTTC
The DNA here is from genome assembly GCA_033124195.1 of Coracias cyanogaster. Lineage (NCBI taxonomy): Eukaryota > Metazoa > Chordata > Aves > Coraciiformes > Coraciidae > Coracias > Coracias cyanogaster. Next base: position 44,693 of record JAVSBS010026795.1, on the reverse strand, counting down.
TGTCCATAGATGAAGTGAACAGATATTTTGGTTAACTTGTTTTGCTTTTTTTTTTTTAAAGCTATTTGATTCCGTGGGCCTGTCAGTCCAAGAGACTGCCTCATTTTGCATTAATGTTCCAGGAAAGCATAGGAAACATTTCCAGCTAAATCTGCAAGAAAAATATTTGCATTTTCCTCCAGGCTGATTTCTAACCTAAATTGTTAGGGTTGGGGGTTTTGGGAGGGAGTTGCTGCTTTTCAGTAAGTTTCCACAAAATAGATTTTTTCCTTTACTCTGGAAAAATGAAATTCAGACGACTGTAGATGCTCAAATGCCAAATGACTTTCAAGCATGAGAAAATTTTGAAATTGTAACTCTAAAACATATGGCAATTTGCTTTGGAATAAGATTGGAAGGGAAAGGCTCAGCTGTAAAGCTGAACTGAGGCCATTTTATTATTCAGAATGAAAATAAAGAGCTTTCTTTTAGCTAAAGGAAGACAGAATTTTGAGCAGATCTGACTATTTTCTGAAATTGGTTTTTTTTCCCAAAGACAAGCAACAACTTTATGAATTATTTGTATTGTGGTTGTATCGGGTCAATTATTAAATCACTTAAGTGAAACCTAAAAGATCCTTGGGCATTTATTTTATGTACATGTGGATGAAAATGGAAACTACCAAAGATGTTTGTTGAGTTTAAGAGAAAAATACAAATCCCTGTCTGTCTCTGCAGACACAGGAGATTTGGGATAGTCAGGCCTTTAAACACGGGAGGCGAAGAGGGAAGGAAGGGTTCATTGCTCATAACTGAAGTGGAAAAAGTCCCTAAATCATAGAATGGTTTGGATTGGAAGGGACCTCAGAGATCATCTAGTTCCAACCCTCCTGCCACAGCAGCGACACCTCCAACACTTCATTTTCTTTTTGTTGTTCACTGTATACAGGAAAGCTTGACAGGGAAATGAGCCTCCCTGGCTCTTGCCTTGACTCTGCTCTTCTCCCCTTGTCTGCGGAGGAGCCGGACCCCTCGGGAGATGAGGGGAGAGGGGCAGCCACCAACAAACCACCCGACAGCCCATCCCTCCATGACGGTTCCTGCTTTGTTGCCGCTGGCACTGCGCACCCAGCATCGCTGCGCCGCAAAGGATGGCTACAATGTGCCAACCTCTGGCTTCAGGCTTTAGCTGGGCCCCATCTCTCGACCCTCAGCGTGGGGCTGGCTCTCCCAGCCCGTGGTGCTGCGTCAGCTCGGGTCGGGTCAGCGCGTTCAGCCGTGCAGGGATTACCATCATTCCCACGCGCTCCCGCTTCACTGGGTATCCCCCGAAGCTCCCAGGACCTTGGGCTGGGACACTCTTGGCCTTCCCTTGAGCAGTGCTGTCATTTTCTTCGCTACGTTACATTTCCCCCGTGCAAATGTCCCCGTTTTGCTTTCTTGCTGTTCGGATAACCCACGTGCGTCAGAAGCGACTCGGTGCTGTACTGGAGAAGACCCTTCTGCAGCTGCCGATTGCCCTGAAGCACAGCAACTAATTAACCTTGGTTTATTCTTTGTAGCTGCAGGTGTTTTTATTGCTCATAAACCTATCCTGGTCCCTCTCTTCAGCTCTTCTCATCTTCTGTGGGCCGTGACTCTTTCTGAAATGTCCCTTTTATAAATCACTTTAATTAGTTTTATATCATTCTGTTGTATTTATATCACTTGATTTAGGTTTCGGATTACTTCCATTACATCTTATATATTGCTTTGATTTTATTTATGGTGTTTCTAGTGCATTTGCATGACTTTCCTTAGATGGATATCATTTTGGCTGGATTTACAGTGTATTTCTTCAGTTAGATTTATATCACTTTAATTAGATTTATATCCCTTTAGGTTTTGAGGGCTTCACTTAGATTTATCTTTTACTAGGCTTGTCTCGCAGAGGAGATTCACGTCCTTTTTGTTTTAAAGGATATTGCTTAATGGAACACTGATGTTGTTTTATCTAGGCTTTGGTCAGCTTCCCAATTAGATATATGAAGAAAGAACTCACCACCTGTTCTCCCCCTTAATTTCCACTGTGATCATTCCAGCCTAAACTGCACTGATTTAAATTAACCTCTTCCAAGACAGCACCAGCAGGAGGGTAGGGGAGATCATCTCAGCAACGGGATTCCTCAGAATATCCAGTGGGACTCCAGTTAGTGAGATACCACTTTTATTCCTTTCTTTCCTGGACACTAAATATCACACCATCATAGGGAAGCTGAGCACAGTCTCCCAGCAGGGTGGGAGACCAGGACTGGTGGTCCCCCAGGATGCAAGGCTCCAGAATCAGTGCCCAGTTGGGTGACATAGGCTCCAAACTGGGTTTTCCCTGTACAAGCAAGTGCCCTCATCATGAAGGAACTGGGTGTAGAGGGAGCAATAGCATTTCCTTCCCCACTTTCCTTCTTCCAGGAAGATACTGAAGTATATTAAGGGGAGCTCAGAGCTGGAATCCCAATAGTGGCATCTCCCTCCTCAGTACTTTCTACTTGCTGATGTCCTCAGGACCATAACGGTGCAAGGTGAGCAGGAACCAGGGAGAAGCCATGCCCCTCACTCCTTGTTTTGAGCTGAGGAGGTCTTGCAGGACATGAAATTCCAGTCCAGAAGCCTGTCCCTTGACACCCTGGCCAAGACCGCAGCAGGAGGAAAGCAGCAGTGCTCCAAACCGGCTCTTCCATTTAACAGCCACAGAGGACGTGGGTTTGTATTTTATGCCCAGGCTCTGATCACATCAGCGTAAAAAATCAGCTAGAAGGGATCTAAATCCATGTGCTCCAGGGTGAAAGCCAACCTCTGATTGAGACAGGTCAGTGGATGTCCCTGGGGGCTGTTATTTCAGATGTTCACAGCAGGATATTTGGTTGCTTTCCCAGAAACATGCGATTCCCTGTGTTGGAGGGCAGGACAGTGGGCCAAGTGGACCACTGCTCCCACACCTCACCCAGTTTTATCTCTAAACACACCAAGGGCCTGAGCTGATGGACTAAAATTCCTATGAAGATCTTCAGCCATCAGCACTCAGCTTGTCAGGGGTGGCTGCACACATGCAGACAAAGCCAACCTCCTGAAATCTCTTCTTTCCTGAAGCACAACATGACTCTGGAGCTTACTGGGTGTCCAGGGATATTAAAAGCTTCTGAGACATGCCACTCGTACAGCCGTAGCCTTCGGGTACCTGGGGCTTGGCTATGTGAGATACCTGCCAAGCAAAGAGCCACCTGCCAGCAGTGCAGGGGGTTGCATGTGTGCTCCCCAGCCCTGGAACTGGCAGTTTCCCTTCTGCTCGAGGTGATTGCTGCAGGGCAGCTTTCGTGGGACAGTTTCAGAAGATTTTGCAGTGGGTTTGATTGGGGTTCCTGTATTTGTGAGGCATCTGGGAGCCCACGCCAAACAGGCCAAGAGCTGGGTTGGGGAAAGGAAAAGAAACACAAATTTCACCTACCCATGCCTTTGCCCTGCTCTTTGTTTCTCTCTGACCTCCCCCTCTTTGTGTTTATTCCCTCTGTGAACAGGACAAGCCCTACCAGGCACGACGCAGTGAGGGAGGCGAGGAATGTGTTACAGAAAGCCTGCTGTTTGGTAGTTGAATCCAGATGTTGGGCGAAGGAGCAGAGTTGTGTGAGTGGGACAGAAAACGGCTGGAGCAGGAGAAAGTAACGGGCACCAAGCCTGCCCTGCCGATTCTACCAGTTAAACCTGAAAGGGATGTGAGTTCAGCTCTTCAGGTACAACTTCTGTTTTGCTCCCAGCAGAGGACAGAAGCTGGACCAAAAGGGAAGCCCGCCCAGATCTTCAGTGTAAGAGAAGGGCTGACCTGCGAAAAATACTAAATCCTACTCTCCCACTCCAGGGTGACGTATTTTGGCCCACACCAAGAGGCATCTTCTGCAGAAGGCCTCCACAACCAGCGCTCAGTCGTGAGCCTGCTTCACAAAAGCAGCTATTAACTCATGTAAGGAGCTGTAGGACATGTTGGCCACAAGGAAAGTTTACCGTGTGTTTTCTAGTAGCTTCCAAATCTACACCATCAGCGTGAGCTCTGAAGTCTCTGCTTCAGACAGACCAGACTTTTCCATGTGATCCTTCCAGCTCTCCTGGCCTTTCTAAGGGTGGTCCCCCCCAGCTCCAATGGGTCAGGATTTCTCTCTTAGGGCCTCTGGACCCATGTGAGGAATCCATATCTGTATTGCACAGTGTGGCTTCAAGGGTATTATTTTTGTGGCATTTCTCTGTTCTACCTCAGCCGTGAACCAGGTCACATGGACCATGGCAGGAGCAGGCTCATGCTCTTGAGTCTCTTCCTGTTAATTTACCCAGAAGAAAAAGGGCAGAACTTCTCTTTCACAGGCCAAGAACGACTCCAACTGCTCTGCTCCCCATTTCCTCTGCTCTTCTCATCCTCCCTGCAGCTGCATCCAGCCTCTGCATAAATGAGCATGGTATCTCAATTAATGCGCATCTAATCAGGACATCAGCATCTCTGGAAGAGAGTCTGCATCGGCTAGAGAGGTTGAGCACTCAGTTAACCTCCCAGTGCTCTGCCACTGGGGCCTGTTCATTTAATTACACCGGGGCTGCTGTACTCCTCAACCTTTTAATTGCCCAGGACAGAGAAGAGGGTGATAAACAGGTCAGAGACAGAAGATGCTAGGCACAGTTTGGAGACAGTAAAGCTGTTTTTAAACACCATTCAGAAGCTTGTTTTATGTAATTGCTGAGAAAAGGAGGGCATTCAGGAGGGGCATCAGGGAACACTCAAAAGGGATGCTGAATAGTTTTTAATTAATGAAAAATGACTTGAAGCCTAATTCCCTTCTGTAACGGTAAGATCTCTACTGAACACCATGACACAAATCCTTTTCCAGAGCTTCAGATCAAACCATAGGTCCTCTGTAGTAATACTCCTGGTAACAGCTGGGATTTAAGCAACAAGTTGGAGGACTGGGAGAGTAAAAAACAAACAAAAAAATCCAATTAACTCTCTCAGAGGTCTACTAGTTCCACAGCGCTGTGAACAATAGTAAAAAGCTGGGGTCTATTTGTTCACCTCCCCAAAACAGTTGCCCTGGTTGAATCCCTCAAAAGCACTGATGATTCTTTCATGTAGCTTTAAAAGTAGAGTTTGGCATGAAAATGAAGGACGGAAGATTAAAGAGACAAGGCAGAACATTTGGGTCCGAGTTACAGCAACTTCAGTTGATATTAACACCAGTGTAAATAAGGTGAGAAACTCAGGGACTGAAGAGGCAGCAAAAGCTTGTTCTTGGTTGTTTTTCATTTTGAAGACAGATCTCTCAGGCTGCTCTGGACATCTGAGTGGGGTTGCAGAGCACCACCAAAAGTCTGTTTTTCCTTCCCATTACTGCCCTGATCTCTGTGCAACCAGTTAGCCAGTGTTGGAAGGAGAAGTGTGTCTGGCTCCAGTACGTGCACATGGAGCTCTGCTCAAGCCAGCTAGGGAAATAAACCTGATGAGGCCAGGGCAGGGGACAGAAAGCCTTGGTAAACCACAGGCAAGCTGCCCAGTGAAGCCTGGGAGAGAGGGTGCCTCTCAAGATCTGCTAGCTGGACTAGCAGTCTGGTCAGGCTACAGTGAGAGGATGTTTCCTGGGGTTCTGCTCAGCTCTGCAGCTTCTGAGATGAGCTAACTGTGCAGTGCTTTCCCAGCTGAAAGCGTGGCAGAAAGGACCTCCAAGAGCTGTGAGTAGCTCCCTAGGAAATGCATTGCCCCAGGAGCGCAGGGGAGCCTTCTCAAGCCGCTCTTCTACCTTCCTCCAAAAGCACATCATGATTCCCAGCTTCAGCAGTGTCAGGATCTTGCTTCTTCCCATTACAGTCTGTAGGTGATCCTGGTCTGTTGTAAGTGCATGTAATCTAATCTTAAACCTCTTGCACTGACAGCACAGGTGTATGCACCAGCTTTGGTGCTTGCTCCATCCATCTCCTCCATGCCTTAACCAAGCAAGGGCAAGGGTGTTGTGTACAGTTCGTTAGACACAGCCCAATAAATCACCTTGAAAGAAATATGGCTTGACATCCATGCTTTGTTTGAGCTCTGGCTTGGAAAAGCCTTGGTGTCAGGGCCCTGAGCACACTAGCAGGCAGCAATTTCCCCAACGAGCCTCACTCAGGGCCTCAGCCCACACACTCTCTTCCCACTGGCCCCACAGCTCCATTTAAGCCCAGGCACAGGCTCCTTACCTTCCCTCTGAGCTAGCTGGGTGGGCTGCCCCACTAGAGAAGATGAGCAGAGTGGGACAAGGCTGCATCTTTGCCAACATGGGCATGGTCCTGGGTAAAGGGAGCAGAACAGGCTTAGCACGGATAACTGGTTCAGCCAACAGTCCAGTGAGCACCAGGCAAGGGTGAGATGATATGCCAGGTTCCAGGGTCATGCTGAGGAGACAAGTCAAGCTGAAGAGGTCCTACCTGCCACGGAGCTCAAGTAAGGGCTGCGGACCAGGTTCTTTGCTTAAAAGAAGCAGTGGAGCCAGGGTAAAGGATGTGCAGGGGGAGGGCTGAGGCTGGACACTGAAGGCCTGTTGTTGCTCTTGAGGCCCCAGCAGTTAGGTATGGCACAGACCTTCTGAGGGTGTCCTGCCTGGATGTGTGCCTTCCCTGGCTGCCAGGGCTTCCTAGCTGCTTTGTGGCTTCCGCACTGGATTTCTGCTCAACAGAGTGCATGATGTTAGACGTAAAGGCAACTTGCAAGGAGAAACAAGAGGCCTTTTTGAAGAAGCAAAGACAACTTGGAAGACTCAGAGCTTCTTGGGGAACCGCTGTGGTTGTTGAGTCACAGTCTGAGGGGAACCGCGCTGGCAGCGACAGAGCTTGTTTCTGCAACGGCAGAGTTGTGCGCGACTAAGATCAGCTGAGATCTGGAAGAGGCGTGGTGCTGCACCTGCATGAAAGATCTCTGCAGCCCTCCAGTCACCCAGCGCAGGCAGGGCTCACTGCCACAGAGGATGGGAGGTGTGCCTCTTGCCCCCCCCCAGAACAGAGGGATGCTGAGGAATTGCTGGCAGCAGAGCAGCTCTCAGCAAGCTGCTCTTTCCCGCTGCCCAGCCTTGCGTAGCTCAGCTCCCCACGGGAGTTACCAAGACTGTCTCTTCGAATAAGCAGCTTATTCACAACCAACATTCTCCCTCTTTGATGTATTGGTGGCACTGTTGTGGTTTAAATACCGTGGTTTCGTGCTCACAAAAAGAAAACTGTCCACAGAGCCTTACTGTAGGTTGATGAGAAAGTAGCAGTAATTATTGCTCTCTCCTCCATGGGAGGGTAACCTTCAGATGCTAATGGCCTCTGGAGTATTGGCTGATTACTCACCCTGGGGTGAAACAGCAAGGGGAAAGGGCTTCCATCCTCCTGTGTCCAGGGGTTGAGCGGGAAGCATCCTAGACTACGTAAGAGACAGTTGCAGCAGTCTCATTTTGGGCTCAGAGGGGAAAGGAATTAATTTTTTTCATTTATTTTTTGGGGCAGGGTGAAGGGAAAGGGACAGGGCAGATGTTTTCCTGGAATGGAGGAAGGGAGAGGGTGGTGTAGGTACTTATGCATCATCCAGCTTGACAGCATGCAGGGAACAACAAGTGGGTGGACAGTGGTGAAGTCAGGGTGGCTGCAAACATTTTTTTGCTTGCCTGGTAAGTTTGCACGCAGGGAAGGCAGGGCTCTTGCAAGCAGCTTACCTGCAGAGCCTCGGTGGGATGCTGTAGGACTTCTCACGCTCTCTATTTTTCCATTGCCTGCTAAGGCTCTAAGCTGTTACAGCTGAGTCCAGGTCTCCAGGGCATTGATCCTTTCCCGGTTTTCCAAGGTGCCAGTGTGACCCTGCGCTTCTGTAAATGAAGTTTGGAGGTGAGGGAGAAGGAATGAAGAGTTGTAGCTTGGCCAGATTTTAGTGGTTTTCCCCAAAGGATGCATCTAATGCACCAAGGCAAATCCCGTGTCGGACTGTAACCTGCTGCTCCCACGCACTGCCCTGCTGGAACTGCACAACAAAGCACAGCAAAGAGTGTTTTGTTTTAACAGCTTTTTTTTTTTTTCCTTAACCTTACTCTCAAACATGGCTGAGGTAATTTAATGGAAGTTTCCTCCCAGTAAAAAGACTGCAGCACGCATAGATACCAGCAACTCTTGGCCCAGAGCATCAACATTCAGTACAACTGAACACAACTCCCCAGCTGATGCTGTCGTGGGAACACTGAACTGTCCGGCACGTTTCAACCTTCCTACACTGCAGAAAAGAGATGACACGCATGGAGAGCTGTCCCATATTGACTGATTGACGCCAGCGGAGAATTGATTCGGCCCTTCAGACCTGTCTCAAAGTCTTTGAGCTGTACTTATTTTTCTCTGGCTGCCCATAATGACCAGGAATTTTCTACCCAGCACTAACTTGTTGAAGTGTCTCGTGCCGGGATGCTGGCCAGCAGTGCCTGTCCCTCGCACTCAGCTTCCAGTCTCTTTTAGATCTCAGCAAACATCCTCTTGTGCTCCCCGGTTCATTTTCTGTTACCGGCTATTAAAGAGCTACTTGCTCTTTAATTGTTGCCTGCCCTCCCCACATTTCAGTAGTTCTTGTGGGTGTCCCTTGGTGTTGGGACTGGGATCACATCTAGCATTCCCAGCTCAGATCCAAGGTTCAGTTTTGCCCTGCTCCCATCTGCGGGACTACAGCATTCCTGGCAAGAGGCTGAGCTTTGGAAGGAGCTCGCTCAGCCAGCCTGCTTTCTGATTTCCTTTGCTCTAGGAGGTACCAGGAGAAAAAAAAAAATGATGCTGCTTACTCCAAGCCAGCTTTGCTAGCTCAGCAACCTGGTGAAGGATGGTCCCGAATTATGGATCCAGGTACACAATGGGCACTCCTAAAAGCCGCAGCTGGGAGAGCGTGGCAGAGCTGCAGGGAGTGCAGCCTGGTCCCCCTTTACCCTCCAGCGCAGACACGGGGCTGTGCCGAGCTCTGGTGCTTGGTTGCGAGCTCGTAGACCTGAAGTAACCTTAGGGCAAGAGGGAGGTGGATTCCAGATTTGGGCCGAGAAGCAAGTATGGCCCTTTGCACTGGAAGTCTTCCAAGGGTTATTTGTGACCACTGACCTCACGGCACTCTTCCTTCCAGCCCCTGCTGGGGTCCGCCTGTCTTTTTGCATCACCTCCTCTGAATAATACCCTGCGAATGGGGCCTTCTCCTTAGCAGCTTTTGTCACGAGGAATGTTCTCCCTGTCCATTTGTACCCCGTGGGCCCTCTCGCTCTTTTTGTACCCACGCTGAACCATTCTTTTTCTCCCATTTGCAGCTCTTAACTTCTCTCTTCTCCTCTGCTTGTATTTTTAGCACTGCTCTTGTCCTGAATAGTATTTCAAGGAGATCCAATGTGTTTGAGGGAGGCTGTGAAAATGTAGGGTTCAGCCTCCTGCGAGGTCCCACAAAAAGCGCCGCATGGGCAAGGGTGATGTCTTTGCCTGGAAGCACGGATTCCAGCGTGGTTTCTATTCATTTCTGCGCTTCTCCTTGCAACGCTCTTTCTCCAAGGCCCTGCTCCTGCTGCCGCAGTGACCTTTGTGTTTGCGGTGAGACTTTTTGAAATCAAAGGGGCCCTTCACAAGCATCTGGAAGCGATTGCAGAGCTGGGTGGGTGAAGGGCAGACCGGGGACCCTTTTGAGGGTGAACTGCAGCGCCTGCAGTGACCCAGCTCCACGTGCCTCTGAAAGAACAGCCGAGGTGGCCCCCATCGCGCACGCAGAACACCTCCAGCGCTGCAAGCAGCCTGAGCAGCGGGGCTTGGAAGGCACCTCTGAAGGTCACCAAGTCCAGGGGCCTTTCGGTTCCCGGCCACCACCTTCAGAGGACCCTGCGCAGCTCTGCAGGGGCAGGGCCGGGCTCTGCGCCTGCCGCCCCCCTCCCTTCCCAGCCGCAGCTCGCAGCCCGTTGTGCATCCCGAGGCAAGGAGCCCGGGCTGGCAGGAGGGGATGCGTCTGGGGGCGCGCAAGGGGGGCGCGCAGGGGCCGAGTTGCGCGCAAGGGAGGCATGCGGGGGGAGCTGAGTTGCGCGCAGGGTCTGAGTTGTGCGCAAGGGAGGCGCGCAGGGGCCGAGTTGCACGCAGGGGCTGAGTTGCTTGCGGGGGCTGAGTTGCGCGCAATGGAGGCGCGCAGGGGCTGAGTTGCGCGCAGGGGCTGAGTTGCGCGCAGGGGCTGAGTTGTCCGCAGGGGCTGAGTTGTCCGCAGGGGCTGAGTTGCGCGCAGGGGCTGAGCTGCCCGCAGGAGCTGAGTTGCGCGCAGGGGCTGAGTTGCGCGCAGGGGCCGAGTTGCGCGCAGGGGAGGCGCGCAGGGGCTGCGCTCCGCTGTCCGGCCGGCCCCGGCGCTGGCCCTTTAACGGCGGGGCGGCGCGGCCTCCGCGGGGCCGGGGCGGACACGGCTGCCCCTTTCCCCGGTGTCCGCTGCCCGGCAGAGCCGCGGGGCTGCGGCCGGGCCCGAGGGGCTGCCCCTGCCCCCAGCGCTGGCCGCGGCTCCGTGAAAATCCGCCCCGTGGCTGCCTCGTTCGTCGGCTGCTCCACTGAACCGCCCTCCCCTGCTTTTATTTTTCTCTGTTTTTTTTTAAATAACTCCGATTTGTGCCGTAGACAGAAGCCAGATTTGTTGCTCCGTGGGGAAGATGGCTTTCAAAGGAGGCAGTGGAGAGGGATGAAGGTTTTGAAGGCTCTCCGAGGTTTAACTTACAGCAAACTCCTGATAAAGTTGGGCGGTCGATTTTTCTTGTTGGCAGCTGGCGTATGGATGAAGGAACTGCAGTAGAATTTGGGCAATAAACCTGACTTTAGAGCAAGGTTAAGATAGCGTGCAATCCAGACCCTACTAAAGAGCACAGGGGTCAGCTGCATCTTAAAGAACTCGGTGTTAATGTGGTGTTGCAGGAGCCTTGTGTTTCGAGGGACTTGGAGTGAATTGAAAATTACAGAATGAAGTGAGCAAATTCAGTGGATTTATTTACAAGATTCTGTTATCTGGGTCAAGCACTATGTTGTTTTCTCTCAAAGTCAATTTTATCTAAGAACCTTTTGTCTCCTTTCAGAGAGGCTTAGACTACTATTTTGGATCCTTCCAGAGATCAGAAGATGAGTACTGTAGTCCTCTTGGAATAACAGCACTCCTGCGGCTCTGCAGATTTCTGCCACTTAAGTGGGGGGCATGTGTGCAATCTTCTGTGACTTCTCAACATATTTAGTGAAAATGAAATCCATCGGCAGAACTAGAAATCCCTATGTACAGGCATCTCATAATGAGACATGCAGCTTCATTTGGGGTTAAAAAGTAGATACAATGAACTATAAAGCTTATTTCTACTTTGAAAGATTCAGTCCTTCTTGGGATTTAGTACGGCCTTGTACTAAGTGTGTAATTTGTGATGTGTTAGGAGCTGGGAGAGCAGTAGCCTTGTTGCTCGCGCACCCACCTTCCTTTGCATTGAGGGTGGCTTGCACGGTTACAAGACAAACTGAAGGAAGGAGCCTGTCTGTGGTTAAAACTGACTGGTTTGGGTTTTTGCGGGCTTTGGTGGTGTTTTTCTGGAGTCAGTGCATGGCCATCTGAGTATTTCTGTGAAGGGCAGGAACATGGGAAGAGTAAGAGTTTCTTTGGTGAAAATGCTGGCTCAGCACACACAAGCTTTGCAATTTAGTTCAGGTCAGAAGAGCAAAAGGTGTGCTCTAGTCCAAGCAGATTTCTGTAGACTGAAGCAATTTTTTCCTCCTTTTTTTTTCCACTGAGAATTTTCAATTAAAATAGAAGAGTTTCAGGTGCTTGGTAGGCTAAAAGTTGTTCTGGCATTTGGATGTTTTCCTGTATCTTGCAGGGATGAGCCTGTGATGTGTAGTCTAGTTTAAGACTGCCCCGTGATTGGGTGTCTTTGTAACTCACAGTGAATAAAAAAGGCTTGATGCTGGTTTTCCTCACACTGAAAATTTGGCTAATAACCTACTTGTCTGCCTTGTTACAGATAATGACCCTACTTTGTGAAGTTTTGATGACTTTTTTGACTTAGTGAGGCGTCTTTTAGAAAGTCCCTTTTATCAGTGCAAGTCCAAAGAAACATTACTTCCCTACTCCTGTGCCTTCACTCCACCTCTCTCTTCTTGCAGCCTCTCCTTGATCTACGCCTTCTTCTCAGGAGACAGTAACCCTTCATCGTTCCGTATCCTCTGCCACCTCTTCCCTTGGCCCAGGGGTGGCTGAAGAGCAGCGAGAGGAGCGTGGGTCTGCCTGGGTGGCTGGCTCGCTGGTGGGACCTCTGAGCCAAGGCGGTCTGATTGTCTGGCACATGCTGTGTCTCCTGGCCCCATGCAGACCACAGAGTTGTTCTGTTGAGCATGCCTGGATGAGATTGTTTGCAGCAGATGCTTTGGGAACCAGCCTGAGTGGTACTGAAAGGAGGCATTACCCTTCAGAAAGATAGTTACTGGTACATTGGCTGATTAGAATTATAAAATCATTGACATCCTAATTTTCATGAAGTAGCAAACACAGACAGACAAGGTGACAGCCTTGTATTTTTGTAGGTGAAGCATAAACCGAAAAAAAGCAAGCTGATCTTTGTGTTCCTGAAGCCTCATTTGTTTAGGAAGTATGCCTGTAACACTAATATTAAGGATTACACCAAGATGACCAGCTTTCCATAGCAAAAGGCAATAATTAACTGTCAGAGTTTGGGTTTTTTTGGTTTGTTTTATAGTAAACTTCTTACACGATCAGTAAATGCCTTTTGCATACGGATTTGCTTGCAAGGCAGCATTTCCACTTAACTGACACATTCTGAGTTCGGAAGCGTGCGCGCTTTGCCTTTGCGTGTTGCAACACACGAACTAGACTAACCTCTTCTAGTCACTTTACAGGTATGTGGAGGTTCTAACAGGAACATTTTTCCCTTTTAAAGGCATTTTACAGTTTAGTGTTCCTCTAGTACAAGGAGAACGGCATCTGCAGGCTTAGTTTGAATAAAAAAACCCACCCACAGGATTATTGATCACCATTCTGCTTAAACTTACACTTTCATAAAAAAGAAAGTTTCTAGTTTATATTGTTCTTACAGTTTTAATTGTTTGCTGTTAAGCCTTCAGGTAGATATTTCTGTTCTTCTGCTCAAAGGTTCTGTGGAATTCAGAAGGAAAGTGGATCTCTCCATTTTTTCATTTTTGTTTTTGATCCATTTGGACATTGAAAATTAATTGAGGCCACATCATTCTTTTGGATACACGCAATTACTAGGCAGTTCAGAGGTTACTTGAGAAGAATTCAGGTGGAGGCAGTGGAAAGGGCAGAATCGCAAAAGTAGGAGTTGAAGGAATGGAGAAGTTACCTTTTTGGTACCCAGATGGCTGCCTGTGCTATGAAGTAATAGAAGAAGCAGTTTACTCCATTTTCTTTCACCCTCTTACTAGCAAGTATTAAACTAGAAGTTGTAGGAAGTAGGACTGACTGCTTTTTATTTATTTTTAATTAACTATAACTGATGAATGTTCCTGACATTTTGCCAAATCATTTAGCCACTATATATGTTCAGATGCAATTCATCAAATATGTTTAGTTGTGTCTCACAGTTCCGAAGGCAGTATTCAATTAACTTTTATTTGGATGTAGGATTTAAATGAATAGAAGGAAAACTAAATATAGAGCTATTAGAGGTACCATATATTTTGTGGAAGAGCTTTCAAGTTCCTTCAAGCAGCAGAGGATAAAGTTCTTGCAGTCATGATGTTCTGTCAGAGTAAGATAGTGCAAATACATCTCACCAGAACTAGCGGCCTTAGCCTCTAGTTGAAGTTTGAGCAGGGAGAAAAAAGGTCCAGGTATTTAAGAAGTGAAATGTTCTGGTGTTTTATGATGCAATCAAACAGTTCAAGTGAGGAACTAAGTGTGTTCAGGCCTTGTTTAAATGGTTGTACTGCTTCATAACTCGTACATGCTGTAGAAGAAGCACGTCATGCTGGTCTGGGCTTGTGCATTACATAGTATGAGGATCAGACTTTCTCAGCGTGTTCAGAACTGGTGATTATCTGTGGTCTTCATGATGTCTGGAGAGCTATACATCTTTCATCTCCGTATCAGTTACGTTATGTGCTTGGCAGGCTTTATTAGGCCAGAACCTGTGTCCTCCAGTGGGGCATTACAGTGACCAAGGTTTCTGCTGCAAGAGAGGGGGACGTTGAATTTCACCTTTGGTTCGTCATTTCTATGGTAATGCTGCTGTGCTCAGGGGTGTTTCTCTTTGAGCTGGTGGTCTTCCTTTCTGCGCTTTGGGAGGCGGTACGAACACTTGCGCGCCGGGACCGCGACAGCTAGCTTTGACAAGTGTTCTACTAAAAGATATAGGAACTTGCTAATGATAAAAAAGGCGATTGAACAGAGCCTCTTCAGTGCCTCTACTGTAACTATGCCAAGTCCCGCCTGCTGGGCTATCTTCCTGTTTCTTCATTCCAGAATCTGCTCCCTGTCCCTCCACTTTGAAACTAGACAAACCTGTGCCGCTCCTTCTCTAATACTTTTACCAGCACCAGTCCTTTAAAAATAATGTTCTGTCTCATACAAGTTCAGGTGCCAACTTTAAGGTTGCTGACGTGGCAGACTTGGAAATCTCCTCATAAGTGATCTTGGTTCAAGATGAAAGACTGATTTCCAGAATCTCATTTTTATCAGTAACCAAATGAGCACATTTTTTATGCAATCATTGTTAAATTTGCATGGCTGTACAGTCATCGAGTCTGCTCAGCACTGGAGTTTCACCACATTCTATCTCATCTGAGACGCAGAATTGCTAACAAGGCTTTTCGAATGTCTTGGCTGTTAAGATGGCAATCGCTTGGTTTTCCTTTGCCAAAAGGAATACCCAGCTTGGCTTTGCCAAAAGTAGTAGGGAAAATTATGTCTTGGTGGAAACACTAGAGTGAAAATGAAGGACAGAATTGCTGCTCTAAGCAGAGTCACTGTTCTTGTTTTTCAGAAATATTTCCTAAACTTGCTAAATTAATTACTATTTGAGACTCCAGGGTACCATTAAGGAATCACTTGAGCAATACTGCTGTTGCTAAAGCCCGTTTGCCAAATTAGGCCACTTGTCATTGGGGCTGTCAGAAATTGTAGAAACCTGCTGTAAATTTCTGAGGAGCAGCATAATTTTGTTACTTACCTGTTTCAGTTATGAAAATAAAAGACTTAATGGAAACACACCTCCATTTCTTCACTGTTGTAAGATCATATCCAGTCTTAGTCATTACGGCTAAAGATACTTTTAGCACCAAAATGGTTTTTTTTAGTGATCTAAAACTAATCTTATTCAGGGCAGCGGACTTAATCCATTTTATGTGATACTACCCTTTATTTTTGTTAGAATTTGATCAAGTTGTTTTTATTCCTGTGTTTCAAAGGTTCTCTTAGTGAGATTTTGCTGATTGCGCTTTCTGGCCATCTCAAGTTTAAATCTCTTGTCCGCAGCAGCGCTATGTCAATAGAACAAGAGCAGCGATAAGGTCTTCCATCTTTTCTGATTTTTCTGATTGGGGATTTATTGAAAATGAGTAATTACTCATTGCCACCCTTAAAACTGAGGTCAATGCGACGTGTTACAAGGATTTCTGTTTGATTCTGTGATACCACACAATCAAGTTACCAAACCTTGTAATGTTGAAGAACAACCTTTCTTACCTTACTAGCCACATATTTCACAATGACTCGATGCTTCAAGACAACATCTGACTTACCTCAGAGGTAAGGGTGAAGAGTACTCTGGACATAATACACGGGTAGAGAATGGCAGTTGCCTCATCACATGTCTTGGGCTATGTTGGGAGAGATATCAGAGTTTAAATGTCCGTGTACATCCAGAACAAGGGCTCCTTTAGCCCTTTTCATGCCATATCTTGGAATTTTAATTGATTTATTTAATTGTTTCAGATGACCATTAAAAACCAAATATATCTGATGCATACCAGCTCTTTTATGAGGTACTATTGGTTTCATGCTAAATTCAGAGGTGAAGCGCCTGAATGTAGAAGTCAGCTGATCTTAGTTGACATGGCCAAATTGATGGTAATTCTCCCCAAGAAGGACAGATTATGGCAAGCAATTAGTGGCCAACAGAACTGATGTTTAATAATGAAATTTTCAACATGAGTCTTGTTTTTAGTGAGTGAGGATTTCTAGTTTTAGTTCTAGTAAAGCTGTAACTTTGTCAGCAGCTGTTTCCAGCCAGATTTTGTCAAATACAGGCAGAAGGCCAATTCAATAGCATAGACATAGCGTAATTTTTTTCCTGCCTCAGTATTAAGTGGAAGCGTGTACATATTTCTTGTCTTCTTCCTAACTATTTTCTGAGCTTTTTCTGTTCCTCTGGTTATGCTTTACTAAACCACTACATACTCTACCAAGCAATGCTAGCTTGGTTCTACAAAGCAATTCTAGGTATTGATCACTTCCAGAAAGTAAGGCAAGCTGTGCAGGAGAAGGGTTTCTTTGTCATTTAGATTAGACAATTGCTGAAGCTGTTTCTTATACAGAACAGTTCCATTCATAACGCCACAGAGCAATGGAGGAGAATTATTGGTTTTGATTTGACAGCAAAAAATTACACAGGTTTGCCGCTGAGTTTTTCAGCATTAACTTATCTACAAGGTTTGCGTGCAGTTTGTTTTCAGTCATCACTTTTATACATCTTGTGTTTGTCACGAAACTGAATCAATGTGGTGGAAGCTTTTGCCTAGAGCCGTTGAGCTGTTTGATATAGCTAGTGCTTAAAAGACCCACTAATTCACGGTGAGTAGTTGCTCCTAATACTTCCAGCTTTCAGAATCTTCTTTACTGCATTTAGCTTGAATTAGTGCACCTTAGTGACTTGACCTGATCTAGTCTAGCTGTAGAAAGAGTAACTGCTGGAAAACAGCCTTGAGCTGTGCAGCACCTGGACTTAGGATCTTTTAAGTTACTGCATCTGAACTGTGCTGGAAGAAATAGATAGCATCTGAGCGGCAGACGTGCATGTCATGCATCGTAAGTGCGCACCTTAGCTCAGGCTGAGGCCGAGTATGCGAACGCTTTCTGCTGCCAAAGGTCCTGTGGCATTGCAAGGTTCTGCACCTGGGTCAGAGCAATCCCAAGCACAAATACAGGCTGGGTGGAATATGGATTGAGAGCAGTCCTGAGGAGAAAGACTTGGGGGTGCTAGTTGAAGAAAAGCTCAACATGAGCCAGTGATGTGTGAGTGTAGCCCAGGAATCCCAGTTGTGTCCTGGGCTGCAGCAGAACAACTGTGGCCAGCAGGTCAAGAGAGGTGATTCTGCCCCTCTACTCTGCCCTGGTGAGACCCCACCTGGAGTTGGGTTTTCAGCTCTGGGGCCCCCAGCACAAGAAGGACATGGACCTGTAGGAGGGCTGGAGCACCTCTCCTACGGAGACAGTCTGAGAGAGTTGGGGTTGCTCAGCCTAGAGAAGAGAAGGCTCTAGAGAGACCTTAATGTGGCTTTCCAGTGTCTGAAGGGGGCCTACAGGAAAGCCGGGGAGGGGCTTTTTACTAGGGCACTAGATGATCTTAAGGTCCATTCCAACCTAAACCATTCTATCATTGTAGTTGCCAGCATTGCTAAGTGATGCTGCAAGTGTACGTGCTCATGGCTGCTACTGGGAGAAACTGTGGAATCCCCTCAGGAGCATATTGTTGTAGTTGGAAGGATTTATTGTCCACCTCGGCTCAAGCCTCACAAACCCTCAGCAAAGTGTCAAATCCCTGAACGGTTCTCGAAGAGTTCTCCATTGTACTTTCTCCTGGGCCCTTTCAGATCTAAATAAACAATTTACCTGTGCCCTTGTGTGTGTCGATCAGTTTTCCTGTCTGGCAACTCCTGTATATGTTGGGGAATAGTCTGCAATATATTGTCTCTTGTGATGACACAGGCTGTGTCATCTGCTGAGGAAGAGAAGTTGGGCACAGTGGACTAGTGATGAGACGTTAAGGTTGCATCGTCACTATCTCTTGGGGCTGAATCCAATTTTGGTACTCATTGAGTGGAGAAGATAATATTCTTTGGTTAGTCCATCATAGCACTGACTAAATTAGGATGCTTGCTTAATGGAGTTACTGTCAGTGAGAATTGATTTCCTGTGGGGTTTTTTGTTTTGTTTTTCTTTTACAGTACTCAAGTTTGCATTCATTTTAATTCAATTGATTTGCAGATACGGGAGTTTGAAAAATTGGCCTTGAGTCGGGGTTAAGTGTGACCTGGGAAATATGTGATCTTAGAAAAAAGTTAAAAGTTCTTCATGTGGTTTTCTCAAAATTCTTTTTAATAGAAATTGAACTGGAAGGGTAACAAAACAATAGCATGCAAAGGGCTTAGTGTTTGGGAATGTGATCCCATCCCACACACCTGGGTCTGCTGTATCCTTTATACTCACTGCAGTCTTTATTATAACCAGCAGTGCTGATCCAAGTAAGAATAAAAAGAAAGCAGTCAGTAACACCCCAGTGCTCCCATTTCTGAGCTTGAGGGGCAAGCGGTACCATCTTTGCTTTGGTACTTTTGAAGAAAAACCTCTAGTTTTGCATACTTCCAGGTAAGACAACAAAAAGCAGCTTCTCTTTCCTGCGTTTCTCATATGACTATCTTCAGCTTGCTCCTGAGATGCTTTTGGGTCTGCTTCTCACCTGTTTAATCAGCTGCAAAATCCAGCCTGGATGGACTCTCAGGAGACTTTTTAAACTACTGCAAAGTGGTTTTAAAACACTCTTGAATCAGTGAGCTCTGACATGTGCATCTTCTCAAGTGCCCCTGCTAGGAAGGAGATTTTCTGCTTTCTGTGTTGTGATCTGGATAATTCTTTGCTTAGGTTGAGTCATATCTGGTGGCAGTGCAGGAGAATGCTATGAAGCTTCTAGTAGATCCCATGGGAACTCCTGGCGTTACGAGTTAACTCTGCTCCTAACTGTTGATGTTAATGAATATGCAGGAGACTTTTATTCTGTGATTATGAAATGTCTTACAAATAACAGATTTAAGTTGAGATGGCTGTTAAATTATTTGAGTTATTAAATGTTTATAGGACATGAAGACTACTGTGTGATAAGACAGACTTTCCACTTTTGGAAGTAAATATGTCTAATACCATATAATGGCAAAATCTGGTCTGCTGTGTGCTCTGCATTGTATGCTGGGATACGTACCTACAGGTCAAAATGCTGCATTTGACTGATGTGCTTGCTTTCTGGTTGGAATTGTATGTACTTGACCATGGAAATGTCTATTTTGAGAAGGAAGGAAGATGTCAGAGGTAAAATGCACTGCCAGCTTAAAGGTAGCAAATAGCCTACTTTTGTCTGTTTCAGACTTAGAGCTGTAAAATTTCTGAACTGCAGTTGTGAAAATGAATTCTTTTTTTTTTTTTTAAACATACAAAGAAAATGCTGAATTAAGGTCAGATAAGTAGTCTCTGTGCTACTGTCAGCAGCCCTTCGGAGTGTGACTATAATCAGTAGCGTGGCCCTTGTATATAACCTTGAGGGTAACTGGAGTAGTTGCTTAAGAATCCGTCGGTCTTATTCGCTAGCTGTAGGCTTGACAACAGGGCTTAGAAAGGAGATGCACTAGAGAGGGAGGATTCACAACTGGAAAACTGGGGCGAGAGGGGAACAGCCTCCATCTGGCAGTTAGCTGTCTAGATGTGGGTAAGCTGCAAATAGTGAAGTCTTTCCACCTCTCTTTATGGGAGCCATCCCTCCAGGAGGAAATGTGGAGGAATCCATTCTCCCTTGGCATGCTGAGCTGTGTCTAAGACATCTGCTGGCCAAAGACTGATTCTGCACAGATACGCTAACACACTTCAGGGGTCTGAACACCAGAGCATGAGCCCTCCTTCCACCTCAGGCTTGGGGTTCTAGAGACGATGGGCTAGCTCTGTTCCTTACAATTTCACTGTCAGTCTCTTCTAGCATGAATTCAAATCCATCGAATACTTGGTGATGCAGGAGCTGTGGAAGTGCAAATTCTCTCTTACGTGCTATGGTCTTGGATATTTTGGAGGAGTCATGCTCTGCCTCGTGTTACTAATTTGTTATAGAATTGTACTAAAGCTGGTGCTATTTCCTTGCTCCAAATGCAGAAAATGAGTTAAAGGGTATAAAAAGAATCTTGCTGTGTTTGGAGTAGGCTGTAACTCTGGCTGCAGCGTGTATAGGAAAGCTTGTTAGATATCTTAAAAGATCTGGGAACTTAGGAAAGGCAAAGCTTTGAAGTGCAGCAAATGTGTAATAGAGATTCAGTGCTGATGGAGAGTCAGATTCTTTTAAAGCATTAGCCTTAACCTTACTTTTAAGAAGTTTAGCTTTTATGTTTTCTCATGGCATGATGTCACAAGCCAGAGCTGGAGCACTTGTCTATCTAATGTCACAAGCAGGCTCTGACTGCTGGCTTTGGAAGTGTCCATGTGCAGGAGTTCAGCTTGGAGGAGGCAACTCTGCTCTTTTAGCAGTCTCCAGAACAGAGAAACACCTTATTTCTGCAGAACAGCTGTAAGGGTCAGAGGCCTGGGAATGACTGCTACAAGCTGTTTGTGTGGGAGGAATCCAACTACCCAGATGAAAGCCATTTCAGCTTCCAGCAAACCTGTGTCTTTGTCCCAAGAGTACTTGAGATGTCACCATTCCTGCTTCCGTGATTTGGTTTTGGTTTTTATTACCAGTTCTTTTTTCCCCTTTTACTCAAACTACTGACTCCCTTAAGGAGTCTCTCTCCCAGGCTGTGCATTGCTCACGCTCATCTTTCTTCATGTTATTCTTTGTTCTTCCTTTCCCCGTTTCAATATTTACTGTCTCCTTTTTCTTAAAAGATTTTTCTTTCATGTTTCTGTTCCTTGAAGCCACAGGATCACTAAGGTTTGTACCAGCATTGCTGACTTCCTTCTCTCTCCTTCGCACCTTTATTTAAGCTTGTTAGTCTGTAACCTCTTTGGAGAAGGAGGTAAGTATATGTATGCCTTCAAGTCGTGGAATCTCAGTGGTGCTGTTGGACATGCTTTGATGAGACCATCTCCTCTTCTTTCCTGAAGAAGGACAAAACATAACCTCGATTTCCTTTGTTCCCTTCCTTCCACTGTCAAAACACGCAATGTGTGCATAGAATACATACATAAAACTCATAAAATGACACAGTTTGAAATATTTGCACGAACAGAATGAAACAAGCTTGAAGTATTAACCTGAAAGGTTGGAGAAATTTTATCTAGGAAATCATTCCAAATTGTCTTGATCTAGAAGCACCTGAAAATGAAGACCTGTGATACTTCACTGGGGGATATACGCAGCTGTGACTAGTTCTTCATTTGGTACTTCAGGTGATACAAGTTCCTGATAATTTATTGGCCCTATCCAGTGTTCTCTGGGTGGGAGAACACTGGAGTTGATGGGAACCTTTCTGTAGATGTAAGTGGATATAAACTCGTTTTCCTCCCTGCAGCCTAAAAGATGATGTTAAAATTCTCAGTGAGTTTACTCTGTTGTGAAGTACCTTGCATCTTAAATTCTGTATTGTTCTGAGAAAAATCTATGTGCAAATATTCCTCGTGTCTAGCATATATACCATCTTGGTTGACCTTCCTTAAACTTCAAGGTGAAGTTGTTGAGAATATGTAAAATGGAGCTGTTTAGAGATAAGCTGTCATGTTCATAGTCAGCACCTGAGCATCTGTACTTCAAGGCAGATTGCAAAACCCCAGAGTACCCCATCTGCTTGCGACGATGCTTTAGTTATACTGGAGACGTGTTCTTAAGTTCCTGTGGCCGCACCACCTTTGTGACAGGTTTTGCTGCTTTCCCACCTACCTGGGTGGGAGCAAATGGCTATTCTGCTTTCAGGGAGGAGGCCTGGGCGGTAGCTTTTATGACTGATGACTTCAGTTTAAAAAAAAGAAAAGCTTGATCCTGTTGTGTTGTCACTTGTAAGCTCTCTGTCAGCTCTAACCAGCGGTTGATTAAAGTGACTCAGCCAGCTACTTGAAAGCAGGTAGTGACTAAAAGTTGTAAATAATAACCAGTCAGGTTTAATGAAAATAAAAAACCAGATGCCTATACAGATTTCCTCTTACCTAACCCCTCATCTTCTTTTGCCCTGTTAACTTTTTGTGTCCTTGGTGGTAGGGGGAGTTGTCTCTTGGAAATGTTTGAAGTCAAAGTTGGACAGGGCTTTTAAGTAACTTGATGTAGTGAAGGATGGGCAGGAACATTGAACTAGATGATCTTTGAAGGTCCCTTCCAAACCAAACCATTCTACCATTCCTTTTTTGATACATTCCTCTTTGAGTCCATTTTGCTTTGGATGCTCTCTTCTGAGCATCTTCATTCTTCTCTTCCTCCTTACTTTCCCATGGTTCCCTTTCTCCAAACAGTGGTGACAGGGTAGGGGGAACAGGATCCTTGTTTCGCAGTGTCTTTGGGTCTTCGGCCTTAATATGTCAGCTGTATGACTTTTGTACCTAGGAAATAATATATCCCCTTAGTAGTATACCAGTTTTTAGACCTTTCAAGTTCATTGTTGCTGTTTCCATCTGTGCTTTGGAAGAGAAAACTGGACACTAAGCACCATTTTTCATGATGCAAAAGCAACATAAAGCAGAGAAGTTGGGGGTAGATGTGCCATTTGTTTTTTTCAGTGTTTCTGTAACATTGATGTAACTTCTTGAAGTTTTATTTCTAGAACTTTCTGGAAGGACCTGTTGGACCTGCCTCTCCTAATTTGTTTTGCTGGGAGTGCTTAGAGGACAAATGCTGTCCATACGTGCTTATGAATGTTCTGGCATAGTTAATTTGGAGCAATGGGAGGAAAAGTGGAATCTTGAACAGTAGTTTATTTAGGACGACTTGAAAACTGTGGGCTGTACCCAATTTTGCCTCCTCTCAGCCATCCTTCCACCAGAACTGGTCTACTGGAGTCAGTGAGATCCTGTTACAAATGACGTTCTAGTTACCATGGGATTTGGGTCTGTGCTCAAGCAACGTATGTTTCTGTAGTCCTATACTGAAGTTGGGGTATTAGTATTGCCGTAACATGAAATCTAAGAAATCCCTAGCATTTAAGGGACTAAAAGTGTATGAATTCGTGTTTACAATGTTACTTCTTCCTCCTTTGGCTTCTGTGTAAAGATTAGCAGAGCGAGTGGATTGACAGAAGTAAAATACTAGAACTGGTTTTAAAAGTTCATGCTGCGTGCTATTTTGCCTTGTAGTAAAATGAGACCTGAACACAAGCAGATCATTAGAGCTGGATTTAATGAAACTCTAGAGGAATGCTTTAATTTCCAGCATGGCAAGATAATGTTCGTATGTGTTAGAAATGGCCTCAGGTTGCGCCAGGGGGAGGTTTGGGTTGGACATTAGGAACAATTTTTTCACTGAAACGGTTGTCAAGCACTGAGCCAGGCTGCCCAGGGAAGTGGTGGAGACACCATCTCTGTAGATGTTCAAAAGCTGTGTAGATGTGGTGCTGAGGGACATGGTTTAGCAGCCAACTTGGCGGAGTAGGGTCGTGGTTGGACTGGATGATCATAAAGGTCTTTTCCAACATATGTGATTCTGTATACCGGTTTTGAAAGTTTGGTGTATATGACATATGGCATTCAAATTGATACTGAGAGGTTGCTTTCAGGGAAAGTTTAAGCCAAGTTCCAATTATTTCTTTTTCTTTCCTGCCTGTATGGTTGTTGAAGGCTGTCTCATGGTGCTTCTGGGAAAGACAATTGAATCAAAGGCAGTGGAATGCTTACCAAGATATATTATGGCACATGGTTTACTTTTATGTTAAAGGAAAGTTGAATCTTGTAGGCACTTACGCTGCTTGGGCTATCTTATCTGAGAAATTGCTGTATGATAATGTGTCTTCAGTTATACATTTAAATCAATCTTCTTATTAACATATGCTATTTTTTCCAGTGATGGCAAGTATTTTTTAATTACAGGAAGCTCGTTAAACAGAGTTCATTAAGATATTATTATATTTTTTAGAATCCCTAGCTGCATTGATGCGTAATTTCTGAATGCTTTCACTCCAAATTTTTTGAATAAATGTACTCTGTTCTTCTTCAACAGAGGTGTTACGAACATAAGCAGTATAGAAATGGGCTGAAGTTCTGTAAACAGATCCTTTCTAACCCAAAGTTTGCAGAACATGGAGGTAAGTTTTCAAGTGACATACTCTCTTTTTTCCATGTACTTTAGGATAGAGTAATCATTTGTATGGTTTATATTTATAGCAATTTATTATGCCTACAAAGCAACAAGAGCATCTAGAAACCTGCACCACATTAAGCACTTAATTCTTGCTAAGATTTGTGATTTTTAAACACCAGTCTTACCAGTAGTCAGAGCTTGCCATTCTTTATGCTGCAAGTCTAATCTTCATTATAGCGTGGTGCAAGTTCCTAAATACACGTATGTATTGCTTGAATCACTTTTCAGGGGAAATTGTCACTCACTCATGTAGAAATTAAGAAAAAAAGGAAGAGATTGAACATTGCTCAGTGCTGTTTGTCTGTCAGCTCTGTGGTCTGCTACGTTTTCTGGAGGAATAGTCTTACTGTAAAAGAAAAAGGTGCTTGTCCCTTGCTGTATTTTCAGTCAATTCTTAATACTGATGTGAGAGTTTCTTTCCGCAGTCCACAAATGTGTGGTTTGCTTTTTATTCTTTGCCAACTAGTTTAGCATGAGTGGATGTGTGGAAATCTTAGTGTTGTGAATAAATACTTGAGTAGTTATAATGCTCCTTTTCAGTAAAAAAAAGTCTCTCCAAAAGTGCTTGTAAACAGATGATTGTTTAGTGCCTTTAAAATAAAATGCCATAATACTGCTTCACTTCTTGGTGGAAGTAATGCATGAAGTTTGTAGTCACATATGATGTACTTAAGTGAATAATCTGCCAGTATAGTTCTCCATGTGAAAAAAGAATGCAAAATCTTGATGCCAGTAAGAGTCTAAATGTGCATTTATACTATATTTAGAATTTCTATATTAAGCTTTAAAACCTATGAAAATGATTTACTGATACTTATTTAATTGTTTGGGGTTTTTCTTTTTAGAAACCTTGGCAATGAAAGGACTAACATTAAACTGTCTAGGGAAGAAAGAGGAAGCTTATGAACTTGTGCGTAGAGGCCTGAGGAATGACTTGAAGAGCCATGTCTGCATCCTTTTTTAAATAGGACTTTTGCTTGTGAATAAAAAAGGTTATTTCTACACCTACTTGATTTATAGAACAGCAACAAAAGCTATTAGCATTAGGCTTCAAACTCGAGGTTCAGAATTTTCAACTACCAATTCCTAACAATATTTTGTCTCAGCTATCCAAAGAGCAGATGCTTTGCAGCTATCCTCGCAGTTGCTCAAATAGTTTTCTGACTTTAATTGTATCTTTTTTTAATCGTTAAGCTGCAACTGTAAACTTGTGGGCTGAGCTAGACATGTAAGCATGTGATTTGCTTTAAAAACATTAGTAGTTGCCATTACATTGATGAGGACTTAGAATGCAGGAAGTGCGAGCACTTCAGTTGTCTAATACGAACCCTTAGCTCAAAAATGTTTTTAAGCCAGATAGTCCTTTTTACAGATCTTACTACTTTATTTCTTCCCCTACTACATGAAGAGGGCAGTTTACAGCATATTATATCCACCTTATACGCACAACTGGCAAACAGTTCCCTGTCTTCAGTTTGCAAGCAGTTTCTTTGTATAGCTGAGGGAAAGAATTGTAAAGATTGTGAGAACATTGCTGTCTATCCAACAGCTGAAGAGCTTTTTCCAACTGTTCTGTCATAGCCTTGTTGGATCTGTTCTCCCCCTGCTCAAACTCAGTAGAATCCTTAACAGAGTTTTCCAGGTTGGCATGTCTATGGCCTTCTTCAGAGGTCAGACAAGAAGTATGACGAAGCTATCAAATGCTATAGAAATGAACTGAAATGGGACAAAGACAATCTTCAAATCTTGAGAGATCTTTCTCTGCTACAGATTCAAATGAGGGATCTTGAAGGTTACAGGGTAAGTATATACACTGCGCTCATTATCAGCTTCTAGGGAACCACAGCAAAGGTGGCAAGTTGTTTGATGACACTTGCAAGAAAAATATACTGAGTTAGATCCAGTGTTAAAACTGTGCTATGCTACTCAGTACTTTATGAAAGTAAAAGTAGACATGCTACTGACAGATTTCTATAAAGTATACAGATTTAGTGGCATATTAAATGATTATTTTTCATCTCAGGATAGAATTGCTTGCTCTTTTTTAATGCTGAGTAGTCCAACTGCAGACAATCCCCATTCTTCTTATTTTCTTGGAAAGGTCCCTGCAGGTAAAAGGCAATGTGTTCAGAAGATGACTGTTATTCAGGCAAAGGAGTTTCTTATTTTTTTAATAACTCTTGCCATGTATCCCCCATCCTTTAAATCACCGGTCACCAGTTTTCTCTTGTCAGTCAGTAACAATACAAAGCAAGCAGTGTGCTGTGTGAAACCTTGTATTTTGCTTCCCAGCCAACCAGGGCATTAGTGACAGCTCCTTTGGGTCCATATATTTCCTTAAGTTTCCTGTGAGCTGTAAGACTGTGGATCAGAACTCTTTTAATATTACTTAGTACTCAGAATGTTTAGATTACTATCATGTTTTCTTTGGTTTATTCTGTAGTAAAGCTGAGCACAGTTTGTTAACTTAGATCGGAACCCTCTTTCTGCCTGTTGCTGCAGCACCCAGTTATTTGCTGCCTTGCACACTTGTCTGAATTTGCTGTGTGAGATGTTTCATGCTGACCAACCACTGCGAGGTGGTAGTGTCACGGCTGCAAGACTTCTACGAAGAAGAATAAAAACTTTCTATTATCTTCTCTGCAAATGCTACTCCTAATGTAGTTAGATTTCTTCTTTTCCTGTCTTCCTGAATTGCAAGCTGATGTCTAGCTTGCCAATACCTTTATTTTTTAAAGTAGCAGCTTCTGTGTAGTCCGCATACTGCAGAGATGTTTGTGTGGTTCAGGCTAAGTTGTAGTTGCTGCCCATGATCAATGTGTGGCTCACTTAGGATTAAACAGAACAATGACTATAGAAGATTTGTTTGTTTCTTACTGTGCCAGCCAGGGAAAGATGACACTGTAAGTATTTATAATTCAGTATATTAGCAATTTGGAAATTCAATTCCTCTCTTGCTGAGACGAGGTAGTAAAAACTTAGCATAGGTGCCAAAATAAACTTGCAAATGCATGTTCTCTTGGCCTCTGGATAAATGTGGATACAAATGTATAACTGCTAAACATATAAGGAACACGTGGTTATAGAATGTATTAAAGATTAAATGTTAGCATGCCTAGAAGCCAGTAATTCATGACTGATCATACGCTGCTTTCTGAAGAATGTGAATTTGCCCTCAAAACTGGGAATACGGGTGGAGGCAGGGGGTGGTTCTTTGCTTTAACTTCCACTGTTTCCTACTTTGTAATACTTTGAGTGATTTTTCATTCTAGTCAAACAGCTGTAACCAGTCCTAGTTCTTTGTTTGCCCAAGCAGTCAAAAGTAGGGTTGTTTTTTTTTATTTTTGGTAGGTAGTAACTGTTTTCCTTTATTTGAAATTACTTGAAGATGCCTTTTGGGAGTCTGTAACAAAACAAGTAATAACATCACCATGCCAAGCAAATCTTTTGCATCTTCCAGCTGTAATTATCTTCTTGCCAAAGAATAGGGCTGCACTTGCATGACCTATTTTGCTTAACAACACTAGTAATTATTTAATGCCTATGTACTTCCAAGGTGTATTTGAAACACCAGTGTATAGTAAATGTTCCTCAGTGTATAGTAAATGTTCCTGCAACTCAAAGTATCCTTAATTGCATTCTGTTTGTAAGCAGTAAGACAGGAAAAGCACGTGTGTCATGCGTTAAGTCTGACTCATCAGTGTTCAGTTGGACATGATGTGTTATTTTGGGTGGGGGTTGGTTTCTTCATGCAGTCAAGACCATTGTAGCATTTTAAAGTTTTGTTCTTTCTTTTGGTTAAAACAAATATATATTTGCATATAGAAAATTACTTTTTTAGTGACATTCCTTAAATATTGGAATAGTGGAGTGTTGCCTAATGGATTCTGCAGACCATCAAAATAAAGTCAGCAAAATTAGGAGCTACTTTTTTGCAGGAAACAAGATACCAGTTGCTGCAGCTCCGACCTGCACAGCGAGCATCATGGATTGGTTATGCTATTGCTT
Source organism: Coracias cyanogaster (assembly GCA_033124195.1). Lineage (NCBI taxonomy): Eukaryota > Metazoa > Chordata > Aves > Coraciiformes > Coraciidae > Coracias > Coracias cyanogaster. The sequence goes on along the minus strand of JAVSBS010026795.1, from coordinate 16,413 downwards.
ACCATCTGCTGGAAGACTATGAAATGGCGGCAAAAATTTTAGAGGAGTTTAGGAAGACACAGCAGGTAAGAGGAAAAGGTGGAACTTCCTGTATGGATTGCTGCTAAAGCCAAAAATAAAACTTCACTTCCTTTCGTGATGGGAAAACTTTATGCAGTTTCTTTAGTCAAGTGAATTAAATCCCAAAAGCATTCGAGAAGGCTGACTTTTCTCACGTGTCATGCTTTCCTGTGTAGACATCACCTGATAAAGTGGACTATGAGTACAGCGAACTGCTGCTGTATCAAAATCAAGTCCTCCGGGAGGCAGGACTATTTAAAGAAGCCTTGGAGCATCTTTGTACCTATGAAAAGCAGATCTGTGATAAACTGGCTGTCGAAGAAACTAAAGGTAATTACTTTTTGAAGATACATTTAAACGTGTAGCATACAATGGGAATGCCTATCACCTTTTCCCATCTTTTGGAACTTCAGATTTTATTTGTTTATAGATTAATTTATTTAATTCTGCAGTGGTAGAGGACTGCTGCTCTTGCAGCTGTTTGGTCCCTACCATACTCTTCTCCTAGGTTAAGACATCAACTGTTCTGAAACTCTTGAGCTGATGACTGTTTCAGGCAGAACTGATGTCCAGAAATTCTATTTGGGTGGTGTCCCTGGACCTCTGCTGTTACAGCTTTGATAGTGGTCCTGACAGGGAGACCACTTGCTGAAAGGGCAGAATCATCTTGGCAAAGTAGAAGGCTTTTAATTATACTCAGTCAGTCTTGCAGTGTGTAGAAATAGGCCCTTGAGCCGGCAACACAACACGGGCTTCTGTTAATTGCTTTATTATAATCCCAGTGTATAATATTATAACAGAGCAATACAATACTTTATAGTTGGAAATGCGGAGTGATAGAAGTTCATTCTTGCAGCTCTATTAGGTGTACTTTTTAAAAGCATGCTTTGTTCCTCTTCTCCTTAATGCTTGTAGAGTCCTGTGAAACTTCCAGTCTGTTGAAGGTACTGCTTGTTCATGGCCCACACTGGAATCTATTTGGATAATTGCTTGAAGCAAAGAGAAGAAACCTCTTTACTCTATAACATTATTAATCTAGATGTTGTAGCTGGCTCCCTATTCCTGTTAATAGTAATCTCAGTCTTGGAAAAAGAACCTAGGAATTGAGCAGTGATAGTATTCTGGAACATGTGTGGTACTGCCTTAAGAAAAATGGTTGCAGACAAATCTCCACTGTTGCTGAATGTGTGTGTTTGTATGGAAATGGAAATGAGTGAGGAGATCACACTATCACAGACAACTTTCCAGATGTTGTAGCGGGAGTTATGATTCTGGGAGATGGGGCGGGGTTTTATTACGTAGCTTTTATCTAAAAGATCTTTTGCCATACTATGTGTTCTTAAGCTTTGGGTGGAGGTCCAAGGCTGGTACTGAAATAAGATTTTCAAATATGACGTCATACAAAACAAACACCCAAAAAAGCCCACCAAAACAGAACGCGCAACCTTCTAGCAAGTTTTTAGAAAAAAGGATGGAAATACTCTTCGCAGACTGTGCGCTTTCAGCAAGGTGCAACTGATTAATTTCTTTGGGCGCAGCTCCTGTTGTGTTAGGTCTAGCTTAGCTGCTGTGCATACTACCAAAAAGCCTGCTGATAAATGAGTGTTGACTACAAATTACAAGTTTATGTGCAAAAGCCGTTGTGGGTGAAGTACAACTGAGAAACACTGAGTATAGTATTGGCACTTGCCACCATTAGATAAAAATTACAACTTTCACCTAAGAGAAAGAATTTAGATTTATTTTCTAGCTTCTGTCATTCTCAGTCAGTGAACTGTCAATGTTTTTCCTGACATTAGATAGTGTAGTCCTCAAGTTTTCCCATCTGTGGGAAGCAGCATCTCTTGACAAAATTACATATCAGTTGGGTGACATAGGGAAGAAGAATGGTAACACTGCCTTGCATTTTCCTTTTGCAACCAGATGAGAAAGTTTAATCTAGAATGACCCTGTATCACCTCTGGGGTGTAATCTTTTAGAGCTAGCATTTGCCAACAGCAAAGCTTTGTAAAATATGGTGAATTTCCCATGGTGACGTGGGAAATTCACTTTTGTTGCAACTCCAACATCAGCAGAGATGCTCTACAGATCTGGACTTCGCTTTTAACAGTTGTATCTTGGAACGAAGCAGCATTAAAAGGAAACTTGCTTGCAGAATCTTGAGAATGCATTAATTAGATCAATGGCTTGATTTAAAACATAGAAGTTAGTTTTATGAAATAACAGACTGAAGAACCATTCTTTTATGTGCAGCTCTGCAATTTCAGTTTGGTTTTCAAGATGCTAAACGTGAAATACCATGTACTGGTTGTAATTGTGTTCTGTAGGAAAAACTGTCCTCAACGTAACCAGTCACTTCAGTAACTGAGGGGAAAAAACACATGCATCTCACTTTTAATGTTAAATGGTCAAGTAAGTTACTGGCTGAGTTGTAGAATTTTAATTGCACCTATTGTCAAGTTAAAAGCATATCTGCCAGCTACTTTGTGATGTCACTGTGATATTTTTTCCAAGAAATGAGAATCTACATGAAGATTATCTAGTCTTTTTCTGTAGAGTGATTAATATTAGACTGCTTCAGTATCTTGTTACCTTAATTTAAAATTCTTGGATTTCACACAGGAGAACTCCTGCTTCAGCTTGGCAGACTTGAAGAAGCAGTGGAAGTCTACAAAGGACTGCAAGAAAGAAATCCTGAAAACTGGGCCTACTACAAAGGCCTGGAAAAGGCACTTAAACCAGGTGATGATTTGATTTGTTGTAGTAAATAAGCTGCTTATTTGCACCTGGAATTTCTATATGAATCAAAAAACTTGTATTGCTTTAAACAAACTATTATTTGAAAACATCCCTTTAAGTTCTGCTTTTTAGTCAGTGTGTACGTATTGTCATAAGACTTTTATTTTTTTAGGAAAGGCTGGAAGTATTTCTCGTATTGTTGCTAACCTGCCTTATTTAGAACCAAAACAACAAAAAATGCAGTAATCTTTGTGCGTGATTGAAAGAAGAGAGTTACGTCTTAGAAGACAGTTTAAGTTTGGAATTTTTCTTTTACTGTCTCTGTTGTCTTAATCTTATGTTGTAGATAAGACAGGTTTTGGAAAAAGAGGCGTGATTCTCCTGAAGGTTTTCTTTGTTGAAGGACAGGGCAGGAACTCTTTTTAAGATGAGAGATAAGCAGTTAGTTAGTCTTCCACTGCTGGAAGAGGAATTTACAGAAATGAAAATTCTGAATTACTAAATTCTCACCTAAATTCTGTTCCAGCTAACATGATGGAGAGGCTAAAGATCTATGAAGAGGCCTGGACTAAATACCCAAGGGGACTAGTTCCAAGAAGATTGCCATTAAACTTTTTGTCGGGTAAGTGCATTTTTCCTGAGCAGGTAGTGATCAGCGCTTTTGTTTCTTAGATACTAATGTTTTAACAGCATAAACAGTCTGCAATTGATGAGTAATGTGTGGTAAAACAAAATCAACAGGTCTTTTTCCTCTCAAGGTGAAAAGTTTAAGGAATGTCTGGACAAGTTTCTAAGGATGAATTTCAGCAAAGGTTGCCCACCGGTCTTCAATACTTTGAGGTCACTATATAAAGACAAGGAGAAGGTAGGTTTTCCCCTAAGTTTTTACATGTTCTGCCTCATAGCTGTGACACGTTACAGATGAAGGAAACTTCCTGGTTTTTTTCCTTCTGTATTCACTCCATCAACACTGTTGTATAGTATGGCCTCGTATCTGTAGAAAAAATGAAGTACAAGCCCTGCGCCAAGTTGGTAAATGTAGAAAACGAAGATTTACTTATAAGCTGCTTAAGTGTTAACCGAGAGAGGCTTGGTGTCCATTTGTTAAAAAGACAGGTGAGATTGAGTACATTCCCGTATGTATTGTAATTCAGGATATTGCAGGTAACACAAGTCATTGAAGTGAAATACCGTCTTGCCCACGGATTTTTTGTTTTATCTTGTCTTGCTTATGTAGGTGGCAATCATAGAAGAGCTCGTGATAGGTTATGAGACATCTCTAAGAAGCTGCAGGTTATTTAACCCCAATGGTGAGTGTGAAGCTATCATAATTATGTGACCATTCAGAGCAAGGGAATCAGTGGGGGGTGAAGAAATTGAGACGATGGGTTTTCTTCCCTTACACAGAACCAAACCATAGCCATCCTTAGAACGGATTTAAGCTGTCTGATATAAAATCTGTATTTAAAAATCCAGTCACTTGTTCTAAAAATCTTCCCTGGGTCCACAGATTTGGTTATCTCGTAGAGTACTGACCTCAAGTATTCTATTTTCCAACACTTGAGTTTTTCATTGTTCAGGAAACTGATGTTTGAAAGCTATCTTAAGTAATTACAGAAATGTCAAACAAAAAAGAATAGATACAGATAGCACAGTCTTCAAGGGGAGGGGATTTTGGAGCTTTTGGTAGGGGCTGAGTTTTGTTCTTGGGGGTTCTGTTTGAGAGTTAAAAAATGTTTTCTGGGTTTTGACTGACCACTGCTTTGTTGTGAGCTAAAGTTCTATGTGTCTTGAATCCAGGCTTCAGAGTTTCCTCTCTGGTAGCTTTATGATTTTTTTTTTTGTTGTTGTCATTTGCCCAACCGCTTCATTACAGAAAATCTCCCAAGAAAAAAAATTTTCTGTATAAAATATCAATAGAGGATAGTCTTGAAATTTTGGTAGACAGATGTAATAAATCAAGATAACATGAATGACAATATATGTTAAAACTTTATGGGATAATCCTAATTTTTAAAGACACACTTATGTAAGTGATAACCAGATATTTCCCTGCTTTGCAGAAACATTAGTGCAATACGTCATTATGAAATTCTCACCTAGGTTGCCTGTTACACTTTTCCCTTGAATTTAATGCAGTAGGCTACAGTATAGCCATGTAATGCCTGTTTAAATTTGTCCAAGCTTTCAAAAACATTTGTGCTTCTCTGGTTTAAGGAAATTGCTTGCTGTTATTGCAGCTCAATTCAGGATTTGCTTTGATATTAAATTTCATTCAAATAACAATTTTCTTAAAATAATTTCTTAAAATGGACAAATTGTTGAATGGTTAAGGTGTATCTTAAACTGGAGAACCAGAACGTAGAACCGGAGTCTTGGGGTTTTTTTTTCCCCTGCAAGGTGCTGTGCTTTGTAGTCAAATGTGAATAGTGAACTTAACTTTTAAGACTTCAGTAGTATTTTGGATTTCAAGCAGAGCTCTCTTAACTTCCAAAACTGACTTCTCTATAGGAATGTTTTCTGGGATATGTTTAGGTGCCCAGCGATGGTAAGTTTGTCAAAGGTGGAGACAGGGAAATTATTTTAAGGCTAGGATTTGGAACAGACAGCCTGTTTTTTTTAAAAAAATATTCAGATCTATGGGTTGAAAACCCATAGATGCTGAATCTACTGAAATACTTTACATTGTTACTGTGCAACACTTGTTTTTAGCAGGACTCTGATGTACCCTTTGTCTAAAACAGCTTTAAATAAGAACTGTACATCATGCACTGCAGTCTTGTATGTGTGGCTTCCCTGATTAAGGGACTAGTTGGAATGAAATGCAAATCCCTTCTGAAACTCTCACTTTTCCTTTCCCTTAAAACCACAGTGTGAGAAGGGAACAGTGTATGCTGAGGTCTTCTCAAGCAATAGACTTAGAAGTTAGTGGGCGAACCTGCTCCTGAGTGTTTGGAAGCACTTCCAGGTCTGGTGTGACAGCCTGATGCAGAGGCAGAATTAACTTCCGAACTTCAGTGCCTGTATTTATAGCATTCTGCTTCTGGCATGTTATAATAAACTGAACAAAAAAAACTTCCTTCATTTTTCTCCTTCCAGATGATGGTAAAGAAGAACCTCCAACCACTTTACTCTGGGTCCAGTATTATTTGGCTCAACATTATGATAAAATTGGACAGCCGTCCCTGGCTCTAGAATATATAAATGCTGCTATAGAAAGTACTCCCACTTTGATAGAACTCTTCCTTGTGAAGGCAAAAATCTATAAGGTAGGTTTGGCTTATTTGTAGTGACCAGAGGTTATTTGTTTGTTATGATGGTAGACTTTTACATGTGCCTATACTTTCCTGTAATGTTTCTGAAACGCACATTGAAGTGTTCAGCTTGTATTAAGCAAGATCTATCAAGAAGCTGTGGACAATAACTTCAGGGAATTTTAGCAAGTTTCTAGATAAGGGTGTTGTATGGCTACTTGGGTTTTTGACTGCATATGAATAAGCCCCTATGAAGTTTTTAAAGTCAGTTAATAAGCCCCTATTAATCTTTTTTAAGTCCAAGGAGAAATATGCTGGAAAAAGTGAATCATCAGTTTATAATTATATTTGTGATATTAAAAAATCACACTAATAAATTCAGTTAATGCTTTAAATATCCACTTGTTATTACCCTCCATTTTCTTTAACTACTTCTAACAATTTTTCAGCTCCACTATGGTATTGTATCAGAATGAGATTATCTAAAGTGTCCTTAAAGCATTTTCAGGCAAAACAGGTAATGACAGAAGACCTGTAATTCCATAATGAGGGAAAGTAATTTTTCTGCTTTTTTCTTTAGATATCTGTTGCTTTCCTGAAGAAAACTATTTATTAAAAAAAAAAGTCTGAAAACTTAACTAATTACATCCAAAAGCATGAGTATATAAATCATGCATGTTTTATAATTACTGAATCTAACTTGAATTTCTATCTCTTTAAGCATGCTGGAAATATTAAAGAAGCTGCAAGGTGGATGGATGAAGCTCAGGCTTTGGACACGGCAGACAGATTTATCAACTCCAAATGTGCAAAATATATGCTGAAAGCAAACTCCATTAAAGAAGCAGAAGAAATGTGTTCTAAGTTTACAAGGGTTTGTTGCATTTAACTGTGTCTCTTTTGGCTAACGTGGGCCTAATACCTTGTGCAATAATTTTTTGTGTTAACTTCCCACTCACCTTTACTAGAATCATAGAATGTTTTAGGCTGGAAGGGACCTTTAGAGGTCATCTGGTCCAACCTCCCTACACGAGTAAGGACATCTCTACCTAGGTCAGGTCGCTCGGAGCCCCATCAAGCCTGACTTTAACTCCAGGAATGGGGCCTCCACCACCTCCCTGCACAGCCCATTCCAAGTTCCGTTTCAGAGCAACTGTGATTGCTTGCGTCACTCATAGTAGACAGTATCAGGGTTTGAATTAATCTGGGCTAGGCACGATTCCACAGTATTAAATGAAAACTCTAAAGCTTGGGTTTGATAATTTTTGCCAGCTAGGAAAAATACAGCGTGTCCATTTCGGAGATAACTTCTCAGGAAGGTCTTTGGCTGTAATGTTGATTCTGTAGGTTCTTTGAAAGATCTGATGAAGTTGCCTGTGTCCCTTTTTTTTTTTCTGATGATGGTAAGTCAGAGAATTCAGACTCCTCTCGAAAGAAAATTTCTGTGTGGCTACTGGGTGAGAGGCTTTCTGAGATCTTCCTTTTGTGAACAAGCTTTCATTTAACAGTGATGAAGGGAAGCTGCATATTGTAGCTTTTTTTATTCTGGGTTTTTTTTCCCCCCACTGCTTACCCATGACCAAGTTAGCTGGCAGAAGATGTTTGCATTTTGCAGATTACTTAATTTCATGCATCAGATTTTGTCCCTGTTTGATGGTCTCGCGGGTTAGTTACTTTTTAAAATTGGCTTCTCTTGCAGTTATTCTTTCATAACTGAAAGGCAAAACAGCTCAGTGTCATCTTTGCAGAATATTTGACAAATTATAATTTTTGAATACTGGCGATATCATTTATGTATTGTCAGCAGGAGGCAGGCAACAAGCTATTGGGACCTACCTGTACAAGTAAAGCCTTTTTTGGCTGTTGTCCCATTTTTCTCTTCTCTCTTAAAGAGCAGGAGAAACCTGGAGTAAGGTAGGTTGAACAGGGGGGCAAGGAGGAGGTATTTATAGGGGGAAGGCTGAAGGATTTCTGTCAAGTGGAGACTGTGTGCAGGCAGACACAGAGGGAGAGGAAGTTCTGTTTTGTATAAGCTCAGTAGCTTTATGTGGAGTTTTTGATGCAAAACTGCTATGAATCTAGGTTAATTGACCTCTCCCAATGCCTTAAGCAGCTTTAAGACAATGGCAATAAAGCAAGCATACCACTTGCCCAAAACTGAACTTTAAAAACGTAATTTGCTGATGTTGCTCTGTGTAGTCTTTTAATCTCCTTTTGATCTTGCGTCTAGTGCTCAAATACAACCTTCTTAATTAAAAAACAATAATTAAAGACCTAAATTAAGCCTAATGGAAACAGAACTTTTTTTCAATTTGTTTTTAGCTACCTAAATGAGTGGTTTGAAGACTGCCTTTCTCTCTTATTCAGGGCACTCTCCTTACCCTTCCATTTGAATATTATCTGTCCTTTTTCCTGCTTTGGTTCTCGGCTGATTCTTGAATAGCCTGGTTTTTGCAAGATCAGAGTGAAGTCCAGAATGGCTGCATCCACCCCAACTAGCTGACTTTGACGTGAAGCTTGAAAGGCATATGATAAGTTCTAGAGATCTGTGCAAATACATAGGAATACCAGATTTGAAAGACAACTGTAATGTCCTTTTTTTGAATCAGAAGGTATCAAAACCTACCAGTATTCCTTTGGCTTTGCCACTGCTCTCTAGAACAGATGACAGAAGAAATAACCTGTTATTACACTTTGCTCAATCAGCAGGTCTCTGGAAGACACTAAAGGCAGATTTTGTTTAAAAAAAAAAAAAATCCTGCACATATCAGTGTCATGCCACATTCAAGAACTTTTCTGCCATTTTTCTTCATGCTGCAATGTGTTATTTGTGCACACAGTATTAAAAACACGGGGTGAGTCTCTCTCCTATCGTAATGATGAGGAGCTGTCACAACCTGGCTATTCATTGTGTCTTTCTGACTTCCAATAAGTGCAACATAGAGGAATTTTTTAATTACTTTTTTAAGGAATGAACAAAGCAAGTCCATTGTAACTGGGACATTTCTGACTTTCAGGATTCTACTTTTTAAATTTAGCATCCTTCTGATAGCCTCTTTATTTGTGCTTTTAATTAGAACAAGATAAAAGAAATGATAGTTAACTTTTTTTTCATAATGCTATTTTTGCTTTTAGGAAGGAACCTCGGCAGTAGAGAACTTGAATGAAATGCAGTGCATGTGGTTTCAGACAGAATGTGCACAAGCTTACAAAGCAATGAACAAATTTGGAGAAGCACTTAAGAAATGCCATGAAATCGAGAGAGTACGTATCTAGTTAAACTGCCTAGGCTGGAAAACTCTGTCTTAAGTTTACTATGTTAATATATTTCCTTTCTGAGCAGCAAGAGTGGACTTCCTGTAGCTTCAGGAGAGGTTTCCTTTCATGTTGGCTACTGGCAAGTTGATTAAAGTACATTTCCTCCTTAAAATGCCATTGTAAACTATGTATTATAGAGAAATTCTACAAAGTCATTTGAATATCCAGGAAGGAACAGAATACTCTCAGAAATAATATTATTTTTGGCAGGGTATATAAAAATAGGTATTTGGTTACAAAAAGAACATGGCTGAGCTGCCAAGCCCCGAGTTGAAGTAAAAGAAAGATGTTGCTTTGGTTATTGTTAAGCTACTGTATGTTAGGAGAGAATAAATTTTTAAAAAGCTATCAAAAATATTCAGCATCTTCTCCTTTAAAAAAAAATATAAAGGTACACTTTTAAAGAAGCTATTAGAAACAAAGACTTCTTAAAGGAGAAGTTGTATTCAAAAAGCACATTAAATGCAGACTCATAGTAAGGCAAAGAAAAAAAATTTGGATGTAAAACTTCTGAAAAATCAGTATGAGTTTGGTTGGTTTTTAAGCACAGGTTTTAGGTTCTATAAAAAGACCAGACAGCTGAGGGTATAAAATGCTGAAAGGGGCAAACTTAGTAGGAAGCTACATCAAGTGACAATGAGGAAACCAGATCTTGAACAAAAGGAAGTACTTTCTCATACCACGGTGCTTTCAGTGTGGAATTCATTGCTGCTGGTATTTAAATGAAGTGAAAATTGCACTTTTGACTGAAAAAAGAGTTCACAGAAGAAAAATTCTTCAAGTGCTGTTTAAACACAACAAATGCAGAACCTTTGTCCTTTAAACTGCAAATTGTCAGAGGGTAGTTACTGCTAAGAGACTGTGAAATCAGTGAATTTTATTTCTGACCTAGGATGCCTTCTGTTCTTTTCACTCTGACTTTATTTTTGGAAGATTTTGTTAATTCATGTTTCTAAAAGGGTATATTTGTCAAACAGCAGGGTCTTACTAAATTATTCCTTGGGGAGAGTGTATTAAAAAGTAAAGGTTAGTACCTGGTTGCTAATACTTGCTAAATAATGTTATGTGATGTTGTGTCAGCATTTTGTAGAAATCACGGATGACCAGTTTGACTTTCACACTTACTGTATGAGGAAGATCACCCTTAGGTCTTATGTGGACTTGTTAAAACTAGAAGATGTACTTCGACAACATCCATTCTACTTCAAAGCAGCACGAATTGCCATAGAGATATATTTGAAACTTCATGATAATCCTTTAACAGATGAAAATAAGGAACATGAGGCTGATACAGGTACTCAACTCTGAATATTTATTCAATATGCCATTTCACTAATTAGTGGATATTTTATGAAGATCCAGTATTCTTACAGTTGTCAACTGCAGTAGCCAAGAGTAAGAGTTTTGTCACAACTCCAAGTAGGCAACTTGTAACTTGACTTGCACATAAAAGTAGATGCTCTACTGAAAGCTAAACTAATACATATTTTTATTTTGGTTATTATAAAACAGCGATGGGGTTTGTGGTGTAATTCTTAAGTAAAACTTTGTGTTATGAAGTGGCTGAGAAAACATGGAATTCTCATGGTCATTGGTCCATGAAATAACAGATGGAAGCAGGTGTGCTTGGTGGTAACTCTTTCTAAGCATTTTAACAGTATGCAAAAAATGAATAGGTAGCAATTTAAATTTTATCTCTTGCTGCTGATGTAAAAATAATGTTTAAATCAATCACTTTTTTTGTTCTCTCATTTCTGATTGGAGAGCAACTTAAGTGATTATGGCTTGGGGCACCTCAAGTGGTATGAGTAGAGGCTATTGAGTCCTTCAAGAAAAATGTGCCAGCTCTTAGTATTTCTCATCTCAGTTCGTGTGGCTTCAGGTTCAAATTAAGACAAGTATAAGAATTTCTTATGGCCACTTGCTGATGTGTTTTAATTCTCCATGCTTTAATTGGAGGGAGGAGAGGATGTCTGTAGGGCATTAAAAGTAAAGCTGGAACTGTCTGTGCCAGAGTGTGACTATTTCACTTCATTTTTGTTAGACCATTTAATTACGACGTTTAACTTGTGTGATCCCTAAGGAATAAATGGGTGTGTATTGGTGTGCGCTTTTACTCCCGGCACTGGATTTGTGGAGTTGTGCAGTAATTACTTTGTCCCATCTTCAGTGTGTTACACTCCTGTTCTAATTCCTATCGTCCTGATTTCACAAAGGAATTTATGAATTATGAAGCAGCAGCATAGACTGTAAATAGCATAATCAATATTAGATAAGCGTTTCCAAAAGCAGTGGCAGAATTACTAGTTAGTAGATATGGTGTGAAGATGATGGTGTCTAACAGCTCATTGAGACTGTTCATATTAGACATCAGCGTTGTCTGGTTTTGCCGTTTGCGTGTGTACAGCAAATATGTCTGACAAGGAGCTAAAGAAGCTACGAAATAAGCAGAGAAGAGCGCAGAAGAAAGCACAACTGGAGGAGGAGAAGAAGAATGCTGAGAAAGAGAAGCAACAGAGGAATCAGAAAAAGAAGAAAGATGACGATGATGAAGAAATCGGAGGACCGAAAGAAGAACTTATACCTGAGAAATTGGCAAAGGTGCTTACTAATGTAATAATCAAGTCATAGAAATTTCTAGAAAAGTTACAGTCTGCACATATAATTTGAAGGCCATTCACATACCAACAATTTTTTAATGGCTTTTCCTCACAGGCGGCATTTTAAAAATAATTCTTGTCTAGGAATAGTTTGTTGGCTGTACTGTCAGCAGTGTGATAAAATCACAGCTTTTTTTTGCCTAGTCCTCAAAGGCAGCAATTGAAGTCTTAGACATTTGCTACAGGTGGAATAACTGTGATGTGTGTATTGCACTAACTTGTTGGTTATACCCTATTTCTAGTTGATCAGATGGAAGTCTTTCTATTCTGTATGTAAGGTGATTATCATTCACTCTTTATGTCCCATAATAACTTTATTAAGTATAGACAACCTGTGAAAGAGGAGACATTGAAATACTAAATGCTTTAACAGCATTTGTTTGCATTTGTTTTGAATGGGGAGAAAAATTTTAAAAGCTGTTTGGAAATAGTAGTAGAGTAGACTGAGATGGATTTTGAGATCTGGATTAAGAACTGTAGAGATATATAAAGGGAAGGTGACCCAGAAGACTATTCTTGTGCTGAAAGGGGTACCTGTAAGGAACAGGAAAACAGTTGAAAAATGTCAGGAAAGATAATGAAAAAATATATAGAAAGTGGAAGCCATTTATAGTAATAGTAGTATAGTTTCCAGGTACTGATAGATATAGTATTTGGTGTTCTCTTATTAGACATAGAATGAATATTATTGACTCCTTAGAGGATGATATATGAAAGCTGAGACAGTGAACTTCACTCTAGCCAGGAAGCCAAGTGACTTACAAACTTGACCAGTCATTTAAGAATACTGTCATTATACCCATTGTTGACAATATTTAAGAATATCATCAGTATTCCCATTGTTTAGCTCACTTGGTTGCAAGAAGCAGCACTCTAATTGCCATGCTAGTTACGATTGACGTGGTCACGATGGCATGTATTGGAATTGAGTTTTGGAGTAGAGGGATGTTGTGGGATATCCCTGGAAAATTGAGACGATCCCCAAGGTTATAGGGAATAGTTGCAGCTTATGATGCATGCTTCTAACAAATCTTCCCTAATTATATTCCAGATTTAGTGCCAGTATCTTGATATAGACGTTTCCAAGTTCAGTTCATTGCTAATGCCATAAGACCATTTCTGACATAGTTGGTCACTTGCAAACACTTCCTGAAGCAGCTGCCTTTAGATGTCTTTGGATATTTAGCTTTGGTATTAAAGGCACAGCTTTGAGATCTGCTTTATTACAGATTGCAAATAGTTGAAGTGCACAGTTGTGACTGATACTTGCAAACTCAGCACATAGAAATGATGCAAATTTTTTAATGAAAGCTGCTGTAATATATGGTTAGCAGGAGCTCCATAGGGTGTCCATCATTGTCTTCAGCTCAGTTATTTGCAACGGAGTATTGCTTCAGTGTTACTGAATTGTTATTGACAGACAAGGATTAAATTTTTCATCTGATTTTTAGAGAGTAGCATACATTCATAAAAACCTAAATATGAAGGACAACAGACAGTTCTTATTCTAACTGTCCCTACCTCTAGATGCAGATCTGTCCGTAAGGAATCCGTGCACAGAATTAATTTGTGTTAAAGCTGTCCATTTACTAGATGACACTAGCTAAAACCAGGAGACCAGGATCAATGTCTAGTTACTTCAAGCTTGCAGTTAGTATCTTGTCTGGGAATGTCACCGTGACCTGGCAGCTTTCAGGAACCTGTCTGAAGCTCACATGCGCAGACTGTCATGAGCATAAAATAGTCATTTGCCAACGTCCTGTGCCCATGTGTGTAGATTGGCGTGGGGAGCCACGCTGCCCGTGACCGAGCAGGTTCAGCTGCAGCTGTGTTTACTACTGGTGTATGATAAAAGGCAAAGACTTGTATCTCTGTAGGAAAATGTGATCTGTAACCATCACAAAGCAAGTCTTTAGACTTCTCAGCCTGTGTTTAGACACCGGTATGCAAAATTTGTAACAGAAGAGGGTCTAAGCATTTTATGCATTGCCCTGCAAGAGCAGCTCTCTGGTGCGACTCAGAAATAGCTAATTCTGTTAAAAAGTTACGAGGCTTAAACTTTATGGCTTAGCTGTGTGTCATTTCCTTGAATCCATAGGTTGAAGCACCTTTGGAAGAAGCCATTAAATTTTTAACACCCCTGAAGAATTTAGTGAAGAACAAAATAGAGACGCATCTTTTTGCCTTTGAGATTTATTTTCGAAAAGGTAGGTGAGAAAGCTAGCAAAAGAAAGCAACTTGTGGTTCATAAAGGTTTATATTAGAATTTCAGCCAAAATTATTGATAAAATAGGAGTCAGTCGCTCATGAGGCACACAGCTTTTAACTGGGCTGACACTTCAGCCACAAGCAGTCTGAAAAAATGAAGTTTTAACATTTGGTCCTTATCTACTTTCTTTGCTATGTTTAAATCTGTAAATGATGAGACTGTAGTTAATTCTCCCAGCTTGCATTTGCCCTAGTTCCTTGTTTGTATCTGTAGTTTGCAGAACTCCACATTATGTAAAGAAGTTGTGTACAATTGCTAATGAGAGCTGGTCTTTTGACACACTTGACTTTGGAATTCTTTTATCAGTTAAATATTATGCTTTAAGAACTTGCTATGTTCAGATTTACTACTTAGTTTAACAGGCTTAATTCACTGCTTAAATAAACACCTTAGAAAAAACAGCTGTTGCAGCACACAGAGCTTTAATTTCTTCTGATCATTCTAATTTCAAACACTGAATACTCCTTGCAACATAATGCCATGAGTTCCAACCACAGGTTTTTGAACATTTGCCAACACTTTCTTTTCCAGAGAAGTTCCTTCTGATGCTGCAGTCTGTGAAGAGAGCCTTCGCTATTGATTCTAGTCATCCTTGGCTTCATGAGTGTATGATTCACCTCTTCAGCAGTGGTGTGTATCAGTTTGATAGGACTTCAACTGTACATGCCTCCACATGATGCCTAACCTGCATACAGTCAGTGATTTGTAGTTTGCAGACTGTTAGCACAATTAACTCAATATATTTAACACATGCATTAGAAAGCTTCTTAACTGATTCATGCTAAAATGAAGTATTTATTATGACTGCAGCTGGATTGAGTAGTTATTCCAGCAAGTATTAGTAAGTCTTTTTAAAACTGTGAGCAGTATGGTGAACCCCTAAAAGAGGGAAGAAATGGGAGCTGCAGAGTGAGGAATCTGGCTTTTCTGCTGGCAGCCTGTGTCAGCATGCGAGGAGAAGGTTTAGAATTCTGGCCTTTGTTCGAAAGGAGGTTGGAAGGATTCTCTCCTTTCGCTTGCCCCCAAAGGTCACCCTTCCTGTTGATGGCTACAGGCTAGATACATTTAAGAACAGACCTTGTATGACCTCAATCTTTTTCGCCTAATAGATTTTAATCAGTAAGGGGGAGAGTATATAGGAATAAAAAGGGTTTGGCTTTTTTCCTAAGCATCAGAAAACTCTCACAGTTAAATTTTTGCAAGATTCAGTTATTTACCTCTTTGAATTTCACGCATCTTCAAGTTTTTTTCAATTATATTAATAATGTAACATGACAACTATTAAAATAAATGTATAAAGTAGATTTTAGTGTGATTACTTGTGCTCACCTCAGTTAACTTCTTTTTTCCACTTCAATAGTATCTGAGAGTAAGGATCTGCCTGATGCAGTTAGAACAGTGTTAAACCAAGAAATGAATCGGCTTTTTGGAGCAACTAATCCAAAGAACTTCAATGAAGCTTTCCTTAAAAAGAACTATGACTCACTACCACACAGGTTATCAGGTATTTTGCCTTTTTCCTCTCTATTTTCTATGCTTATCTAGCAGTGGCATCTCAGTGTTGGCATCAGTGATGTAAAAATCACTGTTTCCATCAGGAATGCTTTTCTTCTCTCTGTGTTTTTGTGATAACACCACCACCAGGTTGTCTGTCGTTCCATTTTGAACTACTACTGTAGAGTTCAGTATCCTCTCTTAGTCAGATTATCTCTATTTCATGTTTGTATACAAGGTGTTTATAGTCTTCCACTGGGTGATAAAGCTTTTATTTTTCCTCCTGTAGCTGCCAAAATGATGTACTATTTAGATCCTTCCAGTCAGAAAAGGGCAGTGGAGCTGGCAATGACCCTGGATGAATCCCTCATTAACAGAAATCTTCAGGTAACATATTTATAAATTGTAAACAACTTCTGGTATATCTCTGGAAACTTTATGCAAATTGTGGAGGTGACAGGAAGCTGAAATGATTGCTGTGCCTCATGGCAAGGAGGTTGGGTTGTCATGTCAGAGAAAGGGGTATCAGTTTCATCTAAACTGAAATGTTTCATGTCCTTTTTGTGCATTTAATTTACTTTGTCATAATATGAAAAGAGCTAGCTAGCAGTAGAAGCCA